>VZTU01000548.1:1864-14978 GCA_013400835.1 Zapornia atra
CCCCCCTGAAGCCTTACCGCAGCTGCCCCCGCCTCAAGCCCCCGCACCCCCAAAAACGCTTCGCACCCTTTGGGGCGCTCAACCCCTTCGCCAGCCCGGCCGAGTGGCCCGAGAGCCCCGAGTGGCCCAGGCCGCCTTCAGCCCCGGCAGCCCCCTCCTCCTCTTCCTCACCGGAGCCCTTGGCCCCCATCGAGGGGCTGGAGTCGGGACCCCCCCCTCGCCCACCCAAGGGTTTTGAGGGGGACGGCATCGTCATCCGCGGGGCGGCCCCGCTGTCCCCCACCGTCCTGCGCGGGGCCGAGGGCGGCGTCACCCGCCTCTACCTGGCTCAGGGGGTCATCGAGGTGCCACCAGCAGCGCGGGGCGANNGCGGGGCGAGGGGGGGGCCCCTCCGGCCGCCCCCCGGCCCAGTGGGGACGGGTCTCCCTGGCTGCCCCCCGCCGACCTCTCGGCGCTGTCGCTGGAGGAGGTGTCCAAGTGCCTGCGCTTCATCGGCCTCTCCGAGGACGTGGTCAGCTTCTTCGCCCGCGAGCGCATCGACGGCAGCATCTTCGTGCAGCTCAGCGAGGAGATCCTGGCCGACGACTTCCGCCTCACCAAGCTCCAGGTCAAGAAGATCATGCAGTTCATCAAGGGCTGGCGCCCCAAGATCTGACACGGGGGACCACCCACCCCCCCCCAGCCGCATGGACCACCGCCTCTGGCTGTCCCTGCTCCCAGCCCCTGCCCCGTGCTGGGGGGGGGCGGGGGGGTTTCCTCCTCCTGGGCAGCTCAGCCCCGCTGCTCCCACCCTCCTCTCCCCCTTTTAACACTGGACAGTAATTTTGGCCCAAAGGGCTGGAAAACACTGGAGTTTGGCACTGACTGGTTTAACTTAATCCTTGTGGATTAGCACAATAAAGGTACGGGAGAAAAAGGAGCCCCCCTGAGAAGCTCCTTGCTCAGGGAGGAGCAGGAATGGGGCTCTGGGGGGGTCAGACTCATCCTTGCCTGCCCCACCTTGCTGGGATGCTGTGCCACCCCCTGGCATGGTGGTATAGAGGTGCCCCCTCCCCAGCGTGCAGCCAGGGCTCAGGGTTCTCCCCATACGGGACAGTTGACATTCCAGACCCGCTCTGAGCCACCCACAGCCCAGGGTGATGGTGGGGGGCTGGAAAGAGGCAGCACCCCTGCCTAGGGAATGGGGTGGGGGGGCAGAGCCATGCCCTCAGGATTGCCTCCACTCCCCCAAAGCACCCCCAGACCCTCCAGCTCCTCAAGGCACCACAGCAAAGAGGGGCCTGGGCCCAGAGCCCCCAGCCTGGGGAGTGGAGCAGGGGTGCCCTGGGTGAGGCTCAGAGCCCAGGGAGCTGGGGGCGGGGCTGCAGGCTGGTTGGGGGGGACAGGGGGTACAAGGTGATCTCTCAGCCCAATTTTATCCCAGGAGCTTTAAGGAACAAGTGGAGAGGGGATGGCAGGAGGACAGCAGCACCCGGGTCCATCTGCCAGGAGAACCCCGGCGGCGGCAAAGGGGCTGGGGGCTCCAAGGAGCCCCCGAGCGAGGGCAGAGTTGACAGAGCCACCCTTTGGGCCCCTGCCTCTTCCCCACACCCCCACCGTGGCCAGCAGCTCCTGGGGGGGCTTGGCAAGCAGAGAGAGGATGGCAGAGGATTGCCTGAACGCTTTATTCCCACCTCGAGCGGGTCCCTTGCTCCAGGCCCTGAGTCCAGAGGAGAAGCAGGCGCAGAGTCCGAACCCAAGAGAGGGGGGGGTTTATTTTGGTGGAGGTTTATGGAAAGGCAAAGCCTCAGGGCCAGCTGGATGCCAGGGGCCAGCTGGATGCCAGGGGCCAGCTGGATGCCAGGGGCCAGCTGGAGAGCACGGAGGTGAAGGCAGAAGAAATTCTCTCTCCCTGGAAGGAGGCACCAGCCCCAGGGCAGCACGGGACGGACGTGCCCAACACCCATAAGGCACTTGAAATGACTAGAAGCCATGAGGCAGGCTGCTGCTGCCCCCCCTCCTCCTGCCTCCCCTGGGTGCTTTGGCAAGTAACCTACAGAGAACAGGGTGTCTCTCTGGAGGGTTGGCCAGCCCAGCTCGAGCTGTGGGCACGTTCTGGGCAGGCAGCATTGGAGAGCAGGCTCACTGGTGGAACTTCTTGCCTGGGTTGTTGGCGTAGTCCAGCAGCAGCTGGCAGGGTGTGAACTGGCTCCCGTAGACAGCCTCGTACTTGCGCAGCTTGTCCACCAGCTGCTTGGCTCCGTAGGAGTCTGCGTACCTGAAGGGACCTGGCAGGGACAGGGGACAGGGCTGTGGTGGGAAGGGAGAAGCACCGAGGTGCCTGGAATGGTGGGAGTGTGGGATCCGGCCAGTCCAGCCTTCCTTGGGAGAGGTGCCCTGTCTTGGGGCAGGGACACGGCTCCACGCAGCGGGGAGCAGGCTGGAGAACTGGGATGGAGCCCTGGGTCCAAGCTGGTCTCGAGGAGGGAAGGTGCTGGGTACCCAGCTGAGTGCTGCATCACGCCCTCAGCACCCTTCAGAGGCGAGGTCCTGCCTCATGCCCACCCAAGGGCCGGCTGTGGAGAGCTCTGCCCACACCTCAGCATGTGTGCCATGGCCAAGGTTATGGCACAGGACTGGGGTCCCAAGGCACCCTCTTGCCTGCCTGGTGAGAGGGGAGATGCCAGAGCCTCGTGTGGCACTGAGGGCCATACGGCTGCAGTAAAGCAGGCCAGGGTTCTCCAACCCCCAGTGCCTCTGCACGTCTCCCAGTCCACCCACACCACCGTGACCATTGGGCTCGATCAGAGCTCTTCCTTGGGAGTCAGCATGGGCAAGGCCAGGGCCAGCTTGGCTCTGACGCCTCACTCAAGCCTGGTGAAGGTGCTGGCCAGTGCCCCACCCCTCGCCACCACGGCTCTCCTGGACAGAGACACCCCCCAATCCTGGCAGGAACATCCCACTGCAGCCCCTCCTGGGGCAGGAGCCTCCAGCTTTACATGGGAGGAGGACACGCCAGGCTGCTGTTAGACCCAGCCCTAAATGCCTGATTTGCCATTTGCAGCTCTGATCAGCCCTCTGGGACCCACTTACCTCCCAGGCAGGGTGGGAAGCCCAAGCCAAACACAGCCCCGATGTCCCCCTCCACGGGGGTGCTGAGGATCCCCTCCTGCAGGCACATGGCTGCCTCGTTCACAAACCGTGTCACCAGGCGCATCTGGATGTCCTCGTCGGTGCAGCTGCAAGGAGAGAGCATGAGGGCTGAGCAGGGAACACAGGTGGGGTGGAGGGGCACCTGAAGGCAGCATGGATCAGGGATGGAGCCAGGAGAGAGCAAACTGCTCCTTGGTCTGAGCATCCCTACCCATGGGAGGGTTAAGGACCCAGGACTGGGACGTGGAAGAGCGGCAAAGGCTCGCTCAGCCCAAGAGGGACATGGCCAGGAGGTGTCTCCCAACACTGAGAAGGTTGTGGCTGCACCAGTGCACCTGCCCTGGCAGGTCCCACCACAGGAACAACCCCCTCTGCAGAGGGGCCCAAGCAAACAGCCATGACCGCCACAGGAACAACCCCCTCTGCAGAGGGGCCCAAGCAAACAGCCATGACCACCACAGGAACAACCCCCTCTGCAGAGGGGCCCAAGCAAACAGCCATGACCACCACAGGAACAACCCCCTCTGCAGAGGGGCACAAGCAAACAGCCATGACCACCACAGGAACAACCCCCTCTGCAGAGGGGCACAAGCAAACAGCCATGAATTCCAGGATGCCCCATTCCTGCCAGCACAGGCTCTCTGGAGCCAACAGCCTGTTCCCAGCACAGCAGCTGGGAACAGCCACACACCATCCTGAGTGACTCAGTGTTGGGAAACACCCCCCAGTGCTGCTGGGACAGGCCTTGTGCTGCAGCTCAGAGGTGGGAGAAGCTGGGCAGGGGTGAGAGCCAGCCTGTGGTGCCACTCAGCGTGCCTGGCTACTTACACTTCAGGTTTGGCTGGCACTTTGAACCGTGCCAGGATCTCATCCATGCCAGAATTCAGGCTCCTGTTCTTCACCCCCTCCTGGTAAATGTAGAAGCCTTTCCCTGCCTTGCGACCTGCCAGGGATAGAAGGGAGATGCTCACATCCTGCCACGCGTCCTGGTTGTGACACCTTCCCCTCCGATCTGCTTCCCACTCCTGTTCCTGTGAGCACATCACGGCCGTTGGTCACCTTGGGGCTCATTTCATTTGAGCATCTTTACTTCCAGCTGCTCTCCCCCTGTATCCCAGAGTCCCTGTGCTCTGGGATAGAGTTCTGTGAGATCCCACCTGCAGCCTTTGCTCTGAGCAAGGCTGCAAGGACAGGCCTGGTCACAGCCAAGGGCCACCCAGGGTACAGCTGGGGGTGTTACCTAATTAATGTGTATAAATATCTTAGGCAGGGGATGCAGGGGGAATCAGCCAGCCCCTTTTCAGTGTCTGTGGGGACAGGACAAGGGGCAATGGCTGTAAACTGGAGCACAGGAAGTTCCACACCAACATGGGGAAGAACTTTTTACATGGTGAGTGTGACAGAGCCCTGGGACAGGCTGCCCAGGGAGGTGGTGGAGTCTCCTTCTCTGAAGATATTCAAGACTCATCTGGATGCCTATCTGTGTAATATGGGATAGGGAGCTGCTTTGGCAGGGGGGTTGGACCCCATGAGCTCTCAAGGTCCCTCCCAACCCCTGTGAGTCTGTGACTCTGTTCCCAACCCGCTCCCGGGTCTGTTGTCCCCCGAGGAAGAGGAGGCTGAGGGGTGCTAGTGCTTTTCTCCCTGAACAAAGGGGGAGCAGATGAAACCAGCCTTCACGTCTCACCTAAGAAGCCTTTTTCCACCATGAGCTTGAACAGCTCGATGCTGCCTCCTCCGAAGCGCTCGCCAAAGGCCTTGCCCAGGTCCTCGGCCACGTGCGTGGCCACGTCCACACCCACCTCATCGATCAGCGTGGCAGCGCCCACAGGAAAGCCAAAGGCTGTTGAGATGGCATCTACCTTCTTGGGGTCAGTGCCCTCCTGTGGGGATGGGAGGGGAGGACAAGGGTCGCTCTGGGGAGGGTCCTGGAGGAGCAGCGTGGGGGCAGAAAGCCACCCCACAGTGCCACCAGCCCCCTCAGCCCGCTGGTTAGATGCAGGAGAGGTGTAATCACTGCTCCTGACTCTCCCCTGGCACCACACAGGGAGGAAAGGGTGAGGGAGCTGCGGCTGTTCAGCCTGGAGAGAAGAAGACTCAGGGAGGACCTTATTAATGTCTATCAATAGCTGAAGGATGGGATGCAGGGGGAAATGGGCAGCCCCTTTTCAGTGTCTGTGGGGACAGGACAAGGGGCAATGGCTGCAAGTTGGAGCCCAGGGAGTTCCCCCCATGTGGGGAAGAACTTTTCCCCAGTGAGGGTGAGGGAGCCCTGGGACAGGCTGCCCAGGGGGTGTGGAGTCTCCTTCTCTGGAGAGATTCAAGACTTGTCTGGACGCTGACCTGTGCAATATGAGCTGGGGAGCTGCTTTGGTTGGACCCCACGATCTCTCAAGGTCCCTTCCAACCCCTGTGATTCTGTGAAAGACCCTGGGTGAGGGTCTCACCAGCCCACAGCACAGCTGAGAGCAGGTTGGGGAGCACCATGGGTACCCAGCACCCACCACCCTTCTCAGCCAGGGCTGGGGTCACACCCCTGGCCCTTTTCCTGCAGGGAAAGGAGTTTACTTGGCTCTTCAGTGGATGCTGGGCATCCGGTGGGATACACACCTGGAGAACTCGGACCACTTCTGCCAGCATCGGTCCCAGGCACCTGGTGGTGTAGAAGCCAGGCCCATCCTAGGGAAGAGGAGCAGGGGGGAGGACGGTGAGTACAGGCTGTGGGAACACAGCTCCTCCCTGCAGCACAGGGATCACACGATGGTGAGGGGGTGTCAGGGCCCTCTGGACATTGTCAAGTCCAACCCCTGCCACAGCAGGACACAGAACCACGTTCCACAGCCCTGGCTGCAGTTCAGGCACTGGCAGCCAGGCAAACACACTGAGCTCTGCTTCCAACAGCACGTTACCCACTGCTAGAAGCCAGGGTTTTTTTTTCCCTGGAGGGCTCAGCAGTGCTTGAAGAATTCCCTGGGAGCTCCCACCAGGATGTTTCCATTTAAAATAGTTTTTAATTAAAATAAGCAGGCTGCAGAAGCACCTTCGCTTCCCTGAGACAACAGGCTGCTGTGGGGAAAGGGTGCTGAGAGAGACAGCCACAAGCTGGCTGCTTCCCCACCCTGGTACTGCTCACCAAGCCAGGAAAGCCACAGATTAGCCACAAGCTGCTGTTCAGGGATGTGGGGGTGAGGGCTGGAGGCACCACACCACAGCTCTGCCATGGGGATGAGGGCTGGAGGCACCACACCACAGCTCTGCCATGGGGATGAGGGTGAGAGAAATAGCACCACATCTCTGCCATGGGGATGAGGGTGAGAGACACAGCACCACATCTCTGCCATGGGGATGAGGGCTGGAGACACTACACCACATCTCCACCAGCCTTCAGAGATGCTGTGAGCACTGCTGAAGGAGTCAGTTTTCCTGGCACTGCAGGAGAAACCTGCTCAGCATCGCTCAGTGACAAGAGGGATCCAAACCCATGCTCTGCCCCAAACCCCAGGCTGAACCTCCCACACATCTCAAACAGCATCGCTGACCCTTTGTGGCACAGAGCACGAGCCTGGCTCCATCTGGATGGCTGCATGTTCAGTGACAGCAGTCAGCCTGACAGACCACTTCATGCCCATGGCTTTGCCAAGGCTCAGCTGCTTCTTCCTACAGAGCCCAGAGTTTCCTTCTCCTTCTCTTTCCTTCTGCCTGGCCACGTTCAGTCTTCTCCCTCTGCTTGGTATGGCTCTGCCCTTCTGCCTGCACGTGCAATTCCACCCCCTCTCATGGGAGATTTAAAGCCAGGAAAAAGAAGGCGACAGCTCACAGGCCCCTCCATCCCTGTGGCTTGCCCAGAAGAGGTGGCAAGAGTCCTGCCCAGACTCTGCCCCGCCTCAGATGCCTGTACAGACCTCAGTCTCCTGGAAGCTGTGTGGAACAGGACCACCCACTCCTGGGCTCACCCTCAGACCATCCCTGAGCCCTCTGGGCTGCTCCAAGCGACAGCTGAACTGATCACCAGACGCCTTCTGACCTCCACTTTGACTTCTCAGCAGGAGCAGCTCACACCAGTGTACACACAGCGTGCCTCAGCCTCCCCTGGGCACACAAACCCACCCTGCTCCTTCCAATCCCAGCCCAGACCTCATGCAGTGTCCCCTCACCTTCACCACGATGACGACCTTGCCCTGCTTGAGGCCGACAGCCACAGCAGAAGCAGCTGTGTCCTGGGATGTTTTGTCTGTGGTGATGATTTCCAGAAGCTGCATCTTGTCCACGGGGGAGAAGTAGTGCATCCCGATCACCTGGGCACAAGGGAGAGCTTGGGGTTAAGTGGGTTTAAGTCAGGCTTTGGCTCCCAGAGGATGTGCTGGACAAGCCATGGAGGGGAGAGGGCCAGGGTGGGCTGCAGGACCCATCAATACAGCATCCTGTCCACACGACCTGCTCCATCCCTTGTTCAAGGGAGTGTTCCCTGACTCCCCTTGCCTCCGTGGCTTTCCCAAGGACATGGCACACACCCAGAGCTCTTGCCTCAGTGAGGACTCAGGGATAATGCTCACAAGACCAAGAGCACTGCTCAGCCCCCAGGTGAATGACCAGTGCTGTGTGACCTGTGGGTACCAGCTGGGCTCACAGCGCAGCCAGAGGCAGACAGTGAGCACGCTCCCTCCCTCCTGTCCCTGCTTGGGTTTGGGGTTCAGTTTTGGAGATGAATTTAAGGACAAAGCAGCATGTTTCTGGAAATTAATTAGAGGTATGTGCAGCCCCTCCTCTGGGAAGGGCTTTGGAAGTGGAGATTCCTGGGCTGTGGGTCTGCTTTTAATCAGCACATCACCTTCACGCCTCCTGGTAGCTACACTTGGCACTAAGGTAAGTCAGAGGCACCTTCCCTGCAGGACAGCTGCAGGCTGGAAGGCTAATTAAAGAAAATACACTAATCAGTTAAGTGATTTCCTCATGAAGAGCCATTACCCAGGCAATTTATTCAGCAAGAGGATGTGATTTGCAAGCAGGAATGGGTAAGACCTGGGTCATGTTTCCGATGCAGTTTCAGCCCGAGGGAAGCAGGAGAGGCTCTGGAATGCTGCAGGAGCCCCCAGGAGCTGGGACAGACATTGTTACTCTACAACCTCTGCAGGAGTTGCCCTGGGCAGGCTTAAGACCCTCAGAGACCAGCCAAGGGGCCCCCTGCACCTGCATAGCAATTTCTGACAGAGCTCCAGAGCTACGACAGCCTCCCCGTCCCGCCTGTTTGAGAGGGGGAGATGGGATTATTCCTCAGGGGAGCTGTTCACTCCTCCCTGCTTTGTCCACAGCCCCAGGGGAGGCAAAGCAGGTTCCTCAAACAAGGGAGGGAGAAGCAGGTCCCCCTTTTTATGTCAAGGCCACCCCAGATGGATCCTTGGCCCTCAGGAGGTGACTGCAAGTGGTCACACAGACCCGACCCCTCACGCTGCTTCAGACACAGCAGCGTCACACACAGCCTCCTGTAGGGCATGTGTCAGATCTGACCACCCCCAAACCAGCACCCCTCAGGGGGTAAGCCCACCACCCACTCTGGAGCTGAGCCCATGGCTGACCAAGGCTTCAGCTGGGCCAGGTTCAGCTTCCAGCCACCAGCTCCTCCTCCCCGCTGGCTGCCAGCTTAGTGTGCTCTCCCTGAGAAGGTGTTTTCCCATCATTTTCCAACTTGACTCCTACATCTAGTCAAGTAGATTGAAATGCCTGAAGTTCTCCCAGCTGGAATTCTCTCAGATTGGGTCCATCCACAGCTCCACACCCCCCAAAGCATGCTGACCTCCCTGCCTCACCCTATTCAGGGCTGCTCCACCCCCTCCTACCTGCCCAAGGACCACAAGCTCTGCGTTCAAAGGGGGAGGAAGATGAGCTGTTTCACCTCCTGAAGAGGAAGCAGAAGACCCCAGTGCTTACATACAGCAAAGCCAGTTCACTCCTATCAGCACGTGGCACTGGGTACTCACCTTCTCTGGCCTCTTGCTAACAGCAGCAATTTGGCTGATGGGGAGGGCAGAGGTGTTACTGGCGAAGATACAGTGAGCAGGGATCACCTGTGGCAGGAGGGGAAGAGACAGTGTAAGTCCAGATCCAGAGCCCTGAGACATCAGAACCAGCACCTGGAAACCCTGACATATCAAACCCAACCTCCTCTGGGTCAGGGGATGTTTAGCCTAAAGAAGAGGAGGCTGAGGGGAGACCTTCCCCCCCCCTCCCCTGCCCTGCCAGGAGGGTGCAGAGAGGTGGGCAATGGTCTCTTCAGCCAGGGGCCAGGAGATGGGACAAGGGGCAATGGGCTCAAGCTGCCCCAGGGCAGGGTCAGCTCAGCTGGGAGGGCAAAGCTCTTCCCTGGCAGAGCTGTGGGGCTGTGGCACAGGCTGCCCAGGGAGGGGGCTGAGTCCCCAGCCCTGGGGGTGTTTAACAGAGGGGAGATGAGGTGCTCAGGGATCTGGGTCAGCACAGGACAGGGACGGTTGGACTCCAGGAGCTTCAAGGGCTTTTTCAATCTAGGGATTCTGTGATTCTGGCAGGGCAGAGAGCCTTAGAAACTAGTCCAGCCAGATCTGACGTTCCCTGTGCTCTCCCCAGGTCTGCAATAGCAGTCTTAGAGACTGACACCCCCAAAAATGTTTCTGTCAGACCATCGCACCCACACCAGACACTGTGGGGAGGGGCTTCAGGAGCTCCAGAGAGCTCCTTCACCACAGTTCTCTCCCCAGGTTTTCTCTTCTTGGACAGAAGAGAGCTGTGGCAGCAAGCTGGGGACAGTAAGTACAGGACTAAGTCGTGGTGATGCTGAAGGATGCTACTGTTGTACCAACGTGCTCAAACAGGAGTTTTTGGGAGCAGCTCCCAGCAGCCAGGGAATGTCTGAACTGCCCCACTCAGCTAAAAACTACCAACTGCCTACTGAGCAGAGAGTGCCCTTGGTGAGCAGAAGGCTGCCCTCTCCACCCACCCCTCTGCTGACACAGAACACACAGCAAGCAGTGGCACAAAGGCGACCTGACCCAAAGCCAGCTGGGCAGGACAGCCAGGGCCTCCGCCGTGCGGGGCCCACGCCTGGCACAGGCTGCTCCCAACGGATACTCACAGCCTCCACTTCCTTCAGCACTTTGTGCTTGATGTTAATGTCCTCAAAGACAGCCTCAATCACCATGTCTGCCTTCTCAAAGCCCTTGTAGTCCAGCTGGCCCGTCAGGTTGCTGAGAATGGAGTCCCTCTCAAACGACGTCAGGCTCTTCTTCTTCACCTTGCCGTTCAGCCTAGGGAAGGATGGCTCTGTCACAGCTCCTGGGCAGGATGGTCAGAAGCACACTGCAACCCTAAGGGCATCCCTCCCTCCCTCCTTCCCAGTGCTGTGACTCAAAACACCATCTCCAATCTGGCAGGACTGGTGCTCTGCGTACCAGCCCCCTCCTTCCAGCCTGAAAAAGGAGCCACAGCTCACACAACTCAGTTGGTGCTGGTTGGAAGGTCCATCACTGACATTCCTGACCATGCACACAGCAGCACTGTTCCTGCTGAGCCAGGACAGGGAAGAGAAATCTGGCTTCTCAGAGGTCTGACCTAGTGTCTCCCCTGATACAAGCCTTTAGGCAGCCAGGGTTACTCCCTTTCCCCACAGCTCTGTAAGCTACTGCTGAATCGAAAAGCTCAACCCATCATCCACTAGGTCATCTACCCACCTAAGAAGCTAAGGCAGAATACTCTGGGCCTGTTTTGTAGCAATATCCCAGCACACTGCATAGGGCAACCTTAAAAGGAAGGTTTATCACCTTGCTGTGACATCAGGTAGTCAAGACTCTCAAGGATCTGAGGTGTCAGGAGCTCCTGACTGCCTGACTGCATTTTCACTAGACAGCCCCATCCCATCCCATCCCATCCCATCCCATCCCATCCCATCCCATCCCATCCCATNNATGCCATCCCATCCCATCCCATCCCATCCCATCCCCTCTCAACTCACATACCCCTTGAAGACCTGCTGCTGTCCTCTGTCCAAGCCTTTCTGGGCTGTGTCCTTCAGAATGGTCTTCAGTCCCTTGTCCACCGAGACCTGTGCGATCCCAGCACCCATGAGCCCCGCTCCCAGCACTGCCAGGGTCCTGCACAGAAAGGGGTGGGTGGGGTGGGTGTGAGGAGCACACATTCAAAGCCAGGAATGGCTGGACTCCCATCCATCCAGGTGCTCTTTTTTTTAGGGGAGGTGACATAAGATTTCGCTGGCTGACAAGCCTTCCAGAGGCTGGAGATGTTTCTGCTCTGCTTTTTGGGTCGCTTGGTCCTAAAAGCCATTTAGCAGAGATCCTCTGAGAGCTCCTTCATGCACCCCCTGCTCGTACTTACCCTAGAACCCCCGAAATTCCCAAGATGGGATGGATCCTAAGGCCCCTCAAGCCCAGCTCCACACAGCCCAGCCCAGCCCAAGCGTGGCACTGAGCGCATCGTCCAGACGCTTCCCAGCCCGGGGCTGTGACCCCCTTCCCCTGGGGAGCCTGTGCCAGCACCCAACCCCCTTCTCAGGGCAGACCCTCCTCCTGACACTCAGCCTAAACCCCCAATTCCCTCAGGATCACTTACTTCACCTCTCTCTGTGGGGCTCCAAACTTGTTCTTCTTGCAGCGCACTTGCCCGTGGTAAAGCCCGATCAGCGCCTTGGATTCCCTGGTCACCGCGAGCTGGCCGAAGCTCTGGGAGGAAGGGAAGGGGGGAAGCAGAGAGTTTGGCATTTAGCAGCTGTCTCCTTTCCAGCACAGGCACAGGAAAGAGACATTGAGGGGAGGCTGCAGCCTCCTGTGTAGCTGCACAGCCTGGTGAGCTGGTTAGGAAAGGAAGAAGGGATGAGGAGGGTGTAATCCTTCGCCCGGAGGCACCTTCTGTGCTCCTCCAGCCTGCTTTGCACCTCCACCTCCCACGTGGGCTGCCAGAAAGCAGCAGGGAAAGGCTTGTTCAACATCCTTTCCCATCAGCAATATAACTTAAAGCTTCCACAAAGAGCCTGTCCCTGTAGCACTTGGGTCTGGAGCTCTGCCAGGGGACAAGAGCAGCCACAGCATTCCCATGCCCATCTCCTTCCTATCCACTGAATCCTTCACAGCTCATTCCCACCCTGGCAGCACAGCTTCTGGAGGCACATTCAGGTTCCCAGCTTAGGTGGTACACCAGAAACCAGCTGCAGCAGTAGTTTTAAAGAGATTTTTTCCAGAGGATCATGAACAGGCAACACCAACAACTAAAATCAAGGGTGTGCATCACCTCCCAGCACCCAGCACGGAACGGGAGAGCAGGCAGGAAGACAACAGCCAACAGCAACCTAAAGGTGCCTGAGCAGCTCAGGATGTCGCTTGGAGCAGGCTGTATCATCCTTCACCACTCTCCTGTGAGTTAGAATCTGGTTAAAACAGCAGACACACAAAGCCTGGAAGGGAATGTGCAAGTCTGTATCCAAGAGGAAAGAGGGAGGAGGCCTTAAACGGACAGACAGACAACCCTGACACTTATTATTCTTTAGAGGGTGCTGGAGAAGAGCTCAGTGGAGAAGGACCTGGGGATCCTGGTAGATGACAGGGTGGCCATGAGCCAGCAGTGTGCCATGGTGGCTAAGAGAGCCAATGGGATCCTGGGGGGCATCAGGAGGAGTGTAGCCAGCAGGTCACAGGAGGGGATCCTCCCCCTCTGCTCTGCCCTGGTCAGGCCCCAGCTGGAGTGTTGTGTCCAGTGCTGGGCTCCTTGGTTTAAAAAGGACAGGGATCTCCTGGAGAGAGTCCAGAGGAGGCTACGAAGATGATTAGGGGCCTGGAGCATCTCCCCTATGAGGACAGGCTGAGTAAGTTGGGACTCTTCAGCCTTGAGAAGAGAAGACTAAGGGGGGACCTAATTAAAGTCTATAATTATCTTAAGCAGGGGGTGCAGGGGGAATCAGCCAGCCCCTTTTCAGTGTCTGTGGGGACAGGACCAGGGGCAATGGCTG
>VZTU01000551.1:0-11219 GCA_013400835.1 Zapornia atra
TTTGGGTAGAGTTGTGGTAGTTACTGCTGGTACTGTTTTAGGAGTGATACGAGTGAGAGTAACTGTAGAAAGCCATCATGGCAGTTGTGTGAGGATCTGTTTGGTACTGGGCAAATACCTGTTCAAATGCACTTTTCTGAGCTTGTGGTCAGTTCTGGCACGTTTATTTTAATTCATCTAGATAATCCTTTCCAAACTGGTAGTGTTTTCAGTTTGGAGGACGGAAATATTCCAGACTGTTCACATAGAAGGGAAGCATCAAGTGTGTCTGATAGCTTTTGGTTCCACAGAACATTTGCTTGCAGATTATGCCGTTGGTCTACATGTAGCCAGTATTTTTAAAAGACCATTAATTTCATTACTGTCTAAATCAGGGATTTAGCTGTGTGTGGGGAGGATGTGGTACACCACAGTCTCATTGACTGCCATGTAACTGTATGAGAAGGAGCCTGGGGAAAGCCTTGTCCAAAACATCTCTGCATGTGGAGTTGTCTCTGCAATGTCATTAACCCTGGTTCCTTTGTAGAATGTGTACAAGTCAGACCTGGAATGGTTGCGAGGCATTGGATGGCTGACAGAAGGTTCTGTGGATGTGGTCAAAGTCAAGAAAGCACAGGAACTCCTGAACGAGAGGTTGTACCGCACGCGGCCGGAGGAGCTGAAATTCACCAGCATTACTGACGCACCAGACGTGGTCCAGGCGAAGATCAATGCTTTGCAGATCAGTGATGTAAGCTTGCCTTTCACTTACCTTTCATTGATGTGATAACACTTCTTTTCTTCGTGGTGGACAGGAGAATTTGGCCATGGGAATGAGAAATTTGGAATGAATTCAAATCCGAATTACCATAGCTTTCCTGTTGGTGGGTGATTTTTTTGGTGTTCAGACCATAGCGTAATGTCCTTGTGCTTGGTTTCTCCTTAGCGCTTGTACCGGGAAGCCTGGGATAAAGATAAGACACAGATTTCCATACCTTCTGATACTCCTGTAATGCTGCAGTCCAAAGTCAACGCTCTCAACATCAGCAATGTAAGAGAATATAATGGTTAAATATCTGCAGCCTGATCAAATGAAGAGCATGACAACTGCTCTTCCTGGGTTGGTTGTAAGAAAAGGCATTGGTACGAGAGAGTCTTGACTGCATGTAACAAAGGTTAATTTTTTTTGCAGAAACATTATCAGAAGGCCTGGGATGAGGCCAAATCAAAAAGCTATGACATACGAGCTGATGCCATCCCCATCAAACACGCCAAGGCTTCCAGAGACATCGCTAGTGAGGTACAGTCTTCTGTTCATGTGTTGGCTGCTTTTGTGTGTTGCTGCTTCCAGCCCAGCAGAACTGGGTGTAGTTCAGTTCAAAGTGTTGACAGCTTCAAAAGCTGCAAGGCTTCTGTTCCTTTGTCCCATTCAGGCAAGCAACATGTGGCTACTGATGTTGTTTCTGCTTTTCTAGTACAAGTACAAAGAAACTCATGAGAAGGAGAAGGGCCACTACATTGGGTGCCGAACCGCCAAGGAGGATCCCAAACTGTCATGGGCTGCGCGTGCCATGTTGCTGCAGAACGACCGCCTTTACCGGAAGGCGTACCATGAGTCCAAGGCCCAGATCCACATCCCTGTGGATGCCATGTCAGTGCAGGCAGCCAAGGAGTGCCAGACCCTAGTCAGTGATGTTGACTATCGCCAGTACCTTCACCAGTGGACCTGCCTGCCTGACCAGAATGATGTGATCCATGCAAGGAAGGCCTATGATCTCCAGAGCGATGTGCGTTTGGGTAGAGTTGTGGTAGTTAAAAGTATTGCTAGTTAATGTATTATAGTCACAAAGAATTTATCTTTAGACTATTTTCTTTTTTTTTCTTGTCAGTTCTATTGACCATTGGTTTTATCCTTTAAAATGTATTGGTATTGCCTCTAAATTTTATAAATGCTTTAGCTAGTATCAGCTATGTTACATGTGCTTTTGGAACATTGGAATGTGGAGGGGATGAAGCATATTTCTCTCTGATGGGACTTAGCAAATAGTATCTGCTTGCTACTTTAGAATCAATTCGGCTATTCTTACTCCTGTTTATTTGAGTCGATGTAGAAATTTCTTTAATTGCAAGAAAACTATTTAAAATAGCAGGTAAGATTTTTAAGTGGCTGATTTCAAAGCTGGAGGAATCCGTGCAGCTAATTTCCTGACTTCTCATTGCTGCTTCTGAGTCAATATCCGTCACTCTCCCTTTGTTTCAGTGATGAGCTTTGGAGGTGAGATTCATGTCCCTTGCTAAAGGATTTGCTTGATAACTTAGATAACACCTGATACCATTCAGGAGCTATGCTGCTTAGCTCTAGTCCCCATTACCTTATTTCCCTCCTTTTTGTCAAATTTTCTGGTGCACATTTTGAGGTTTTTTGTTGAATTGAGTGGGATATGAATGTTTTGGAGGAGACAGGAAGACTCTTTTAAACTCTTAATGCTCACCATTTTTAATGGCAATTTTGTCCAATTGTTTTCCTCTGTTGAACTTCACAAGGTTTAGAATATATCGTTTAAGAAGCAAACTGGAAGCCTGGTTCCCAGGTTGTATTTTACTTAGGACACTGAACATCTCTTGCATATAAAAAGGATATTTGACATTTTCTATAACATATACTGCTTTGAATACGTTTAAATTAATAAGACAGACACTTTAAACAGTGTTTTCCTTTTCTGCCCATGTCTGATACAGGCTATCTATAAGTCAGACCTAGAGTGGCTCCGTGGAATTGGCTGGTTGCCTAATGAATCTCCGGATGTTAAGAGAGTGAAGCATGCCCAGGATCTCCTGAGTGACCATGTGTATCGTACACCTATCGAAAGCCTGAAATACACCAGTGTTGTTGATTCTCCAGACGTTGTTCTAGCTAAAGTGAACGCCGAGCAAGTCAGCATTGTACGTTACAATGGCCTTAAAGTTGTTTCAAGGTTAAAGAGAAATCTCATTGCTAAAATATAAAATATATCAGTGATATTTTAAATCAAGTTTAATGCTTTTCCAGACATTTTATTGTCTTGGAGATGACAGTTCATTATTTATGGGAATTTATGTTTTAGACAAGCGAATAATATCAACATGAACTATTTCAACAGCCCAAATACAAAGAAGCCTGGGAAAAGGACAAAATTATGATCCATGTTATGCCAGACACACCTGAAATTAACCTAGCCAAGACCAATGCTGTTAATTATAGCAAGGTATGTTTAACATTCTATTTTCTACTTTTCTACAAAATAGTATGTGCATCCTGTGAATTTTAATGTTCTAAGGTGGTACTTACAAAGTTGAAGATTAAGTCACGTGAATCTCACTGAAGTCTGTCCTTGTACAAGGCTTGCAACGTTCCCTTCTCTCTCCTGAGTATTTTAAATGGGCTTTTAAATGGGCTTTTAAACTGAATGCTCACATAACGCTGTTTCAAAATTACTAATATCATGCAGCATCAAGATAATATTTTGTTGAAATGGACGAGAGCCCAAGGCATGTAAGTATTTTCTAAACTTTTGCAAACACCCTTCTGTGCAATGGAGGCTGCAAAACTGGTGTTCTGGGTACTGTACATGTTTGAAAGGCAGTAAACAGGAGTAATGCACAAAAATGGCTCGTGGTATTTCAGCAAACAAATGGCAGTAAACTATGTGTTTCTTTAATGGCAAATGCCTGAGTCTTTATCATACATGTGACATTTTGCTGTCTTTTCAGAAACTGTATAAAGAAGCTTGGGATGAGTTGAAGGTCAATTATGATCTGAGAGCAGATGCAATCCCCATCAAGGCAGCAAAAGCTTCTAGAGAAATTGCCAGTGATGTAAGTGCCAAAAGAAGCATCTAGCTCTTCACATGCTTTAAGAGCTATTTGATAATAACTGTTAGTAATGGCAATCTTTACTCTTTACCCAGTATAAATACAAACTGGATCATGAGAAGCAGAAGGGACATTATGTCGGTGTCCCAAATGCAAAAGCAGATACAAAAATGCAGTTTGCCCTCGACATAGGCAAAGTTCAGAGTGAACTGGAATACAAGAAACACTTTGCCAAATGGAGGACACAGTGCCACCTACCAGTAGACATGGTCTCAATCCTCTCAGCTAAACATGGCCAGTCTTTGGTCAGTGATGTTGATTACCGTCATTACTTGCACCAGTGGATCTGCCTTCCAGATCAGAATGATGTCATACAGGCTAGGAGAGCCTACAATCTTCAGAGTGATGTAAGTTAACATGAAAACTTAGCTTAACTTATTACTGTATTGTCTCTCTGTCTGCTTCAGCTCTAAGTAGTGGGAATTTTTGCTGAATCCAGTGAAATGTCTTTGCTGTTTGTTAGGAATGCAAAGTATATGCCACTGTTCTATATTGCCAAGCTTAAATTCAGACATAGTACTCATGTTGGAATTACTGCTCTCCTTTTAATCAGTGGGAGGAAGTGCTGTTACTTATGAATCTTACTGGATTGTACAGGGAACTGTAGCTCACAGCAGGGACCCTATTTTATTTTCTCAGGCTATTTACAAATCTGATTTAGAATGGCTACGGGGTATTGGATGGCTACCAAATGATTCGGTTGGAATCAACCATGTCAAATATGCTGGAGATCTCCTGAATGAGGTAACAAATTGGTTTTTGATACTAAAATTTTCTTATAGCTGTTTGTAATTTAAAGTAATTGTTAAATGTGTTGATACTTTTTAAAATAAACAACACAAGTGGAGTATTTCCACAGAATTCATTGTGTATGGTGTTTCTTTCCATGTAAACTTTCTTGTCCTGTCTGTGCATTCAGATTTGATGTGCTATCTATAAAATATTCTAGTATAATCTCACTTTTCATCTTCTTTCTTGTATAGAGAAAGTACCGTACGAAAGCTGAAACTCTCCCATTTACCCCAGTGGCGGACAGAGTCGATTATATCACAGCGAAGAACAGTGGTGAAATACTTAGTGATGTAAGTTTGCTAGCGTGTTTCCAGGCTCTTAACTTGGTCTGCATATTTATATTTTATCTTTAAAAGGGTATTTATTTTCTCTTTGTAAAAAAAAATGCAAAAGAATTCTTGGTCAGTCTCTGGGATTTCTGTGAGTGTATGACATAAAGGTGAACAGGACTCCATCTCCATCGCTTATGAGGGAAGAAGCTCCTCAAGAACAACAACATCATTCTTAGACATGTCAAAGCCATTGCTAGTTCTGCAACAGTCCTTTTGTTCTTGGCTGATAAAATTGGTGATTGTTAACAACATGAACGTAAATAGCCACCTGCACTCTGGCAGTTCGAATGTTTCATCCTTCTCATTTACACCAATCCAAGTTCTGACTTTCTAGTTAACGACTCTGTTAACACCAAACGAGCAAAACTGGCATGCTCTCAGCTTGCCATTCTTTGTATGGTTTTGAATGCTACTCTGTGAGAAGCTGGTCTGTGAACATGAAACGATGTGACCCCCCTCTCTATTTGTGAGTTTGTGTTTCCTTTTTGCTATATGCTTCTGTTAGAGAACAGACCAAGCTAAACACTTAGATGAACTCAAACACCAGTAAAAGGCAGATTGCTGTGCAATCACATACACACATTTGGGCATGTCTTGTCCTTGAGAACATGACTTGGTGTAGGTATCTGTGGTTGGGAGATGCTAGAATGCTGCAGTCACATAGAGGTCATGCTGAGTAAAGAGATTTGCTCTTACTCTTAAAATCCGTTGCCCTGGTTCAAACTTTTCTTGCTTGACTATTGGCTGCACACACCTGTAGACCAAGCAGGTAGAATAACTTTGACCTCTGAAAATTCTTTCCTGTCCATCCAGCTGCCTTGGAACAAACTTTCTCTCAGAAGTTTTGTAATTTCTTGTGATGTATAATTTCCTTTGTTAAAAAATACCCATTTTGATGTATATTTAATATGCCACGTCTCACAGCCTTACAAATCCATTATACATTATTTCATGCATGAAATATGGGTCTTATGTGGTATTATTATGATATTGTTTTCCCAATTTTGTGATGGTGCTGCAAGGCAGTAATATCTTTCTCTTTTCTAGATTAAATACCACAAAGCATGGAATGAGGTCAAGTCAAATTATACTCTAACAGAGACACCACAGCTAGATATGGCCCGAGAGGCAGCCAGAATTCTTAATCAGGTATGTGATCTCTCCTTGATAGTTTCTGCTCACATTAACAGCTTCTTTGGGGAATTTAGGAAATTTGACTTCTCCTAAAGATCCTAAAAGACGGTTATTATCCTCACACTTTAACCTATGGGTTACCTAAATATTGTAATAATTATCATGACAGTGATAAGTGAGTTCTTCCCCACTTTTATTTTCCACAGAACTTATACAAGGAAAGTTGGGAGAAAGAAAAAGCGACTGGTTACCTCTTGCCTGCTGATACTGTGCAGATCTGCCATGCCAAACGCTCAAATGATGTCCAAAGTGAGGTAATAATTTTTCTGGTTAAGAAGGCAAGTGCTTGGAAGCATAGAAATGGTAAAGGCCAAATTTTACAGCAGACATAAAAAGCTTTCCATTAGAAATAACATCCAGTAGGCTTTTCTTGACCTATTAAGTCTACTGGCCTTCAAACAATTCAGACATCTCTGTTATTATGGGGATTACATAATTTTTCATTTTGTTAATGTTAAATCATTGATGTGATGTTAAAATTGTAATACATAGCTGATTTAACTTTTTAGCATATTATGGAGGCTTCCTCCTTGAAAAACAAAGATGCACATTACTGAGAAGCACTTTACATTTTAAACCTTTGCACGATGAATGTTCAAATAGTTACCTGGCTCTTAGTGTGAATATACATTTTTATCAAAACAATATGATGTAAATACCTGAAATAAGCATCCACTCTTCAGTCTCAAACAATTTGTTACAAAACTGAGGTTAAATGCATTTATTAGCAAACATTTTCTAACAAGGCTTTCTTTTTATGTTGAAAATATTTTTTACTGGAAAATGGTAGCATATTTGTGTAGAAAATTACATTCTTTGAAATGGAAGGACTGTAGAAAGTAACTGTGTCATATTTTTATCTGGTCATGTACTAAAAATTTAAGACTGCATTTGACAGCTCCCTGTCTCATCTGTTCTTTGTGTTGACAAAACCATAGCTGTCCACAGGTTAAAAACAGAGCAGATGTTGATTTTATATATATTTCTCCCCTCTTCCATCAGCTTAAATACAAAGCTGAGTATGTCAAACAAAGAGGCCACTACGTTGGAGTTCCCAGTATGAGAGATGATCCAAAACTGGTGTGGTTTGAGCACGCGGGCGAGATCCAGAACGACAGACTGTACAAATCAGACTATCACAAAACAAAGTCCAAGATTCACATCCCTCCAGATATGGTGTCTGTTGTAGCAGCCAAGGAATGTCAGACCTTGGTGAGCGAGGTTGACTACCGCCAGCACCTGCATGAATGGACCTGCCACCCTGACCAGAATGACTGTATTCAGGCAAGGAAGGCCTATGATCTGCAGAGCGATGTAAGTGATGGGACATACAGATTACTCAATTGCCACTTGCTTTGGTCTAAGTATATTGTCTGTATTACACAAGGCTGAAATACATCATCCTGAATTAAACAATGTGTTTCCATTTTTATTATCTTTTGTGATGTAGAATATTTATAAATCTGATCTGGAATGGCTTCGTGGGTGTGGTTGGATTCCCCTGGATTCAGTGGAACATAAGAAAGTTAAGAATGCCCAAGAACTGATAAATAAGGTAAGAGAAAATATTTTAGCAATAGTATTTTAGCAGTTAGGTGATTAGCTGTTCTTTCTCCTGCAACATTTAAGAAAATATTTCATCTCTTTGCAGAAAGCATACACGAAGGAAGCCCTTGATAACTTTGCCAATTATACCAGTGTGGTTGACACTCCTGAAGTTGTCCTGGCAAAGATTAATTCTGTCAATCAAAGTGATGTATGTACCTTTTTAAAATTTTATTTTAAATAGAAACAGAACTAGTAGATGATTTAACTGCTTTTGCTAAACTGTAGTGTGTTGTGTGCATGTGTATGCTTCATTATTAAGACTTTTACTGAGGTAAATAAGTTTAGTAAGAAGTGATGGAAATGAACAACACAGTATTGCCATCCAAAGTAATTACACTTTTCTGTAGAAAGATATTGCATGTCCCTTGTTTAGTGTTTACACAGATTTTGCTTAGAGTAGATAAAAATTGATTCTTGTTCTTAGTAAACAGCAGTCAGTTGTATAGTGCTAGTGGAGTTCGTGGTGTTTCTACTAACCTGCATTTGCTGATCAGAATGTTTAATTTCTCTAGAATACTGTGTGGATTTTGTGGTGTGACATACTGAGGACCTTTCCCTGTGTACTGTAGTGGTTGGAATGTGTTGCCCGTTACTGAAGATAGAACCTAACAGAAAATTGGTGTCTACTTCTAATAAATGGACTAGTTGGGATAATTTATTTCTCCTCTGGAATTAACATTGTGTTTGTTTTCTTTTCTAGCTCAAATACAAAGAAACATTTAACCTTGAGAAAGGCCAGTATATTGGCTCTGATGATACTCCTTCGCTGAACCATGCCAGAGACATGTCCTTACTCTACAGTGATGTAAGAGTCAATAAATATCTAATCAAGCTTTAATTTGTTTTGAAAGCACCAGAATGTTGAGTGGACTTCATAAAACTGTTCTGTTTCTGTCATTAGTCTACTTGGGTGGCACTGGGAAAGTTCTTTAATCTCTTTTCTTCAGTTTTTCCCAGTTTGGATCATTGGGATAATAAGAACCTCTTTCCTAATTGAGCTGATCTTAAGGCACTGCTGTGTGGTGTTTGGAAGCAGCAATAGCACCAGCAGTAGTAATAACAGTAGTAGAGTTTGTGTGAGAAAAATACTTTAAAATTCCATCCAACAATATATTCCTATATGAAATTTAAATTCAATTTACTTTTTTTTTTTAATGAGAGGAATATTGTAGGTGATTTACTTTATTAAGTAGTTACTTTTGAGTCATTTCACTGATTTCAATGGGAAATCTCAATTTTTAAAAATGTGACCATTTGTATGAGTAGGTGCTTCATAATTTAGTCTGAATACATTTAATATTTAACAAAATACAATGTATTAGGAAAGTGCTACTGATAGTTCATGCTCACAACAAACAATAGTATTACTTGGAGTTCTTTCCCAATTTTGAACATGTGTCTAAAATTATCAATGCCAAGTCCATACTGCACTTTTCAACAAGAGTTCCTATCTACATTTTCCATATTTTGATTACTTTTGTGGATGAGAAATTTTGAATTCCAAATGTAGGGGGGAAAAAGAAGCAAAGCTCAGTTCAAATCTGTGCTCAGGTACTTTCCTGAATTGGAAGGCTTCTTCTGTTTGCCTTACTCACACTGTGTAGGAGTTGAAAATGATCGTTCTTCATTTAATCTATTGGGAAAAATTCATATACTAAGGAACTGCTGTATAAAAGTACTTAGATTCCATGTGTGTATAAATGGCAGAGTCAGTTTTATTGGCAATAATGGACTTTTTTACCAAAACCTCTGTGTCTTTTGTTTGTCTAGAAACTTTATAAAAATGCTTGGGAAATTAGCAAGCCCCTTGCTTATACTTTGGATGAGAAATACATCCCAGTTGTAGGAGCAAAGCGTGCAAACTACATAAATAGTGAGGTTAGTATGAATTTTTCTTTCTCTTTTTTTTTTTTTAATCCCTGCATGTTGTTAGAATGAACTTTAAAATTTCCACATGGATATTTTGCAGCTTAAATATAAGGAAATATATGAGAAGCTGAAAGGCCATTACCTGGCTGGGAAGGAGATTGGGGATTTCCCCAGTGTCATTCACTCGCTGGCATTCCAGAAGATGAGGAGCGCGGTAAGGAGAGAATCTATCTCCCTGTAATACTTTCCATTTTCAACATATTTAAACATAAATAATGTGTTACTTAATAATGTCATTAAAAGTGTTTTCCACATGTTTTCTGCATGGCTGTTTTGTATGTGGGTTGAATAATTGGACTTGAAGTGATTTAGGAGATTAAGATGATACTTGTTTAGCTGTAAGACATAATAGAATAGGGAAAAAACCTTTCTATTTCAATTTACGAATCCAAGCAGTAAGAAATAGCACATGATTTAGGAAATTTTTGCTTTGCCAAGAAAAAGAAAATTTATTTTGAATTGAAATAGGAATTTAAGGACTGGAAAAGTAAATGCACATTCGGTGTTTTGTTATTGTCACTACTGCACTTACAGCATGTCCTGCAGGACACAAAGTCAGTATGATCCCAAGTGTTCTTTCTTCATGCTGACAAGGAGGTTTAACTAGATTAAAAACTTATTTGTAGCACATAACCTTTTTTATCTTGAGGTCTTGTTGATTTTCTCACTAGCTGTTAAATCAGCAAGTGAAGAAGGTTCTTCCTGTCCATCTAGAACCTTGTCAGAATAAATGGCGATGAATATGAAAGTTAAGATTTCATCCTGTTGAATCCCATGGGACCTTAGCCACTAAATCCAGAAAGCATGCCTCATATTATGCTATAATCTGTAGTCTGTTAGACTCAAAATTATGCAGAAAACCGCTATTTATTCTTTTTGCCCTTTCCCCCTATCTTTCCTTTTTAGTTGGCTTACAGGAAGAATTATGAAGACACTAAGGCAAATGTCCATATTCCAAGTGACATGATGAATCACGTGCTAGCCAAGAAGTGCCAGTATATCCTCAGTGATCTTGAATACAGAACATACCTCCATCAGTGGAATTGTTCACCTGAAGAAAATGATGTCATTCAAGCCAGAAAAGCCCAGGAAATTCTGAGTGATGTACGTGTTTCATTTATTTTTTTGATTTCTTAGTCACCTTTCATGTAATTGTTTTCAATTCAAGATGCTAAATATAGAGAAGGTACAAAATTCTTTCTGCAAGCAAAGAGAAGATTTCTTCCTAGTTTATTAGTCTGTTCTCTTCTATATAGGTGGTGTATAAAGATGACTTGAATTGGCTGAAGGGACTTGGATGTTATGTCTGGGATACTCCACAAATCCTGCATGCTAAAAAATCATACGACCTCCAGAGCCAAGTAAGCAAGTTTTCCTCAAATGAGTACATATCTGTAAGGTTTTTTTCTTCTGTTTATGATTCACTGGGACTGACACCTGTCCTAGTCCAGAGCAGAATGAAGTAATTCCTAT
>VZTU01000551.1:12250-37191 GCA_013400835.1 Zapornia atra
AGGCTGGAGCTTACCAAAGGCACTAATAACCCTCTGCATTGCTTAAGCATGGGGAGGATGTGAAATTTCAGGCAGAGGGCATATTTCCTAGCTGTAGTTTCAGTCTTGTCAAAATACATACATTAATAAATGAATTCCCTGAAGAAAATTGCACCTTAACAAAATTAAGACCTTGTATGAGAATGGACATGAATAGTTAGGAAACCTTTTAGTCATCCTTTATGTGCACTGTCAAAATTAAACTAGTGTACAGCCTCTTGATATTAATTTATAGTTACAGTGTAAAAAGGAAGGGCTTTGGATTTCTGTTGGTCCTTGGTCATTAAGAGTTTTTCCACTCACAGAAACTTTCTGTTTCCCCACAGAATCTCTACAAGGAAGCGTGGGATAAAGTGAAAGCTACTGGCTATATCCTGCCCTCTGATGCTGTATCTCTTGCACGAGCAAAAGAACTGAAGCATAATGCTAGTATTGTAAGTCAATTAAATACTTTCTGGTTTTAATCGGGTCATCAAGTATATCCTTTGTGCCTTGAATATGCTATAGGTATAACAAAGGGGGTTTTAAAGTTATCTTGTATTTATAATTTAGATACCATATGTATCTGTAGATAATCAGTTTTCTGTGATCATCATTTGTATAACTTTGTCCTTTGCTGCTTCTTTTCATGGAAAAAAAAAAATCACTTTTTATAGTAATAGAAACTGTTTCTTGAACATGTATGGTTAGGTTTTATTTTAGCCTAAATTGCATAAGCACCCAGGTCAGAAAAACACCAAATGTCTTTAAATGATGCTTTACCAAGTATAGAAGAACATGATCTTATCCTTTACCAATTGAGGATTATAAGAGATCACACTCTTTATATGGATATCTTTAGATAAAAGAGCTGGAACAATAAATAATGACTTATTCTCCATCTATTTATTTTTAAAGTCTTCTAGTCAGCTGTTGTTATTTTACATGATAGGCTTTTTTTTTGCCATATAAAATAAATTAGAAAACCCAGATCCTGCTTTAAAGGCTTTCTCTGCTTGTTGGGCTCAACTAAGTAGTTTGCTTAGTGATGAATTCTGTTCCAAAAATACCACTGACTCATTGGAGTGAGTTATTTGTTGTCTTTCTTTGCATCTGCTTAGGTAAAATACCGAGAAGAATATGACAAGTTTAAAGCACTGTACACGTTACCCAGAGGTGTTGAGGATGATCCCAATACAGCAAGGTGCCTTCGAGTGGGAAAGCTTAATATCGATGTAAGTGGTGTTTTCTGATATGTGTTTTCCTGATAAAATCATACATCTCTCAGAGGAGGCTACTCAAAGCATCCATGTGCCTTCACTCAGCTGTTACCTTTGCACATGCATTTGGCAGAGTTCAGTATTTGCTAACTTTTACAATACACCTACAAATGTCTTTTCAAACTTTACATTTCCTGCATGGCTAAACCTTTGGTGCAATGTATTTATGTATAAACCAGAGAGCTACCTAGTCCACCTCCTTTTAACACGTGAGTACAATGAAAGTTTGACAAATCATATTCTATCACCCTTGTTAAGGCTCTGCAAATTATTTTTAGAGCGGGCAAGATGCACATTTTAGTCATAGCCAGAATGATTGTTCTCCTACTAATAGTTCATGAAAACAACAATAATTTAGCTTTGCATTTATCAGCAGGTAATGCTTTAGACTATTTGTCAGCATTATTAATGTACTGCCTTAACACTGCAGCGTCTGTACAAGGAAGTCTATGAAAAGAATAAAGCCAAAGTCCACATTATCCCAGACATGGTAGACATAATTTCTGCTAAGGATGCACAGAAGAAAATCAGTGAAATTGATTACCGCACTCACCTCCACGAATGGATCTGCCTGCCAGATCTCCAAATCAATGCCCATGTTCGGAAAGTAACCGATCAACTCAGTGACGTAAGTTCACAAATCATGTGTTTGGGGCTCCCTTTTGGAAAAGAATCTTGCCTTTATGCTCTGTTAGAAGAAATGATTTAGCAAAAACTTAGTTGGAGCACTCTGAAGTTGCCATTTCAATCCATTGTATTATGCACTGCTGAACAGCATCTGTACCGTGGTTTTGGAACACTTGGCAATAAGTGTGTAGTTGAGATGTGGCTTAGCCTGCATAATTCCAGTGTTACCAGTGTAGGCACTGAGTCATACCATTACAGCTCTACCAGTCACCTATTATTTAGTTGCATATGGTGTGGAAACCTCGGGAGCTTGAGAAAATCTGGGTGGTGTGAAGATTCTCCACACTTACCTTGCATAGGTCAGCCCTGGAAAAAGCCAGCAATCTGTCAGTAAGTCATTGCCCAGCAGGATATGCAAGTAGTTGGGGTTTTTCTAATCTAATTAGGTCTTTTTATTTACTGGCCAAACTGATGCAATGAAAAAGAAATGTTGAAATACCAGAAGGAGATTTTTTAATTTTCTAAAACCAAATTAATAAAATCCAAGTTCTGCAAACCTTACTTGCTGTCATTTGACAGTTGTGTTACGGGCTGGTTTAGCAACAAGGGATTAGATCCTAGTGGAAATCTTACTTACTTGCTTCTTTCCTCTGATACCTTAGGTGGTATACAAAGATGATCTTAACTGGCTGAAGGGCATTGGCTGCTTTGTTTGGGACACTCCTGAAATTCTCCATGCCAAACATGCCTACGATCTTCGCAGTGATGTGAGTTGCCTCTTTGTTGGGGTTTTTTCTACATGGCATGAAAAGGATAGGATAGCTTTATTCTCCTCCAGATATAATCTGGAAAATGTTATATATCCTTGTCAACTGAAACACTCATTAAATAACCCTATCTGGTTATTTTAACTTTAGTGCTCTAGATGTAGATATTTATCAGGTTACATCCTATTCAGGGAAGCATTAAGCACGTGTTTAAATACTTGTCTTCTCAGAAAAACACTTAAACCAGTAAATCTTCATTCAGAAGCCTTGAAGCAAAGCAGGAATGGTTAAGAATTCATGTTAGAAAAATATATTTTGGTGTTGATTTTGTGATTTCTTTTTCTCCTCTCAAGATCTTATGACACATCCTTAGTTTGGAATTAAGCCATTAATATGGGAGAATGTTTCACTTCATAAGTTCTGTATCAAAAGCACATTTGATACTTATATGGTGCATATGCCAGTGCTACAAATGACTATTGACATTTCCCAGTATTCCTTGAGACAACTTAAGCAGCTGTTTTTATCTAATAAGGGGCCATGTTCATTTACTCAGCCATAATTTCAATACATATTCTTTTTAAATACCCCTCACTAATAGTTCAGGACTAAATAAATAGTAAATATATAATAAATTCAGTGAATGATAACTAGCATTGCTAATTAGAGCTCTTGAATTTCTCTCTGCAGATTAAATACAAAGCTAAGGCAGAAAAAATGAAGAATGACTACACTGTGGTCACAGACACACCTGTCTATGTCCAGAATGTCCTCAGTGGCTTGAATTTAAGTGAAGTAAGTGCTTGTATCACCTTGCACCCCCAATATTGCATATGCCATTACCTCAGAAGCTCTAGAAATGTGACTTAATATTTCTTTAGTAATTTAATAATTTAATCACTGTGGGTTATCTATAACTCACTACCTCTGCCTTCACTGAGATAGAACACCACAATTACTAAAATCATTAACTGCCTCAATCCAAGAATCCTTCATTCATTTTTTTAGGAGAAATGCCTGTATGCATGCAAACAATACAAACTGTGAGAGAACATCACAATAATGTGTCTCCTCTGATGACTTTTTCTTTTTCTCAGGCTGTTTATCGTGGTGAATACATGCACAATGTTAAAGGCAAAATGATTCCTACTGACAAAACAATAGATTTGGAGCGGGCATACCATGCAAACAAAATACAGAGTGAAGTGAGTATAAAACTTTTGGGTCCACAGAGTTTCTAATAGTCAGTAAGCAAATTCTTTAAAAGTTAATGCTTGTCTTTAGCTTTTTGGGTAAAGCAGCTCAATTTTACTGCTCTGAAATGGAAATGCTCCTCTAAGCTACAGATAGGCATTACAGTGCAGACATGGGCAAAATCAATTGCCAGTTGCAATCAAGAGATTTCCTGTGCCACTAATGAATACTCTCAAATCTTACACATAGTTGTCACAAGCTCTCCCTTTCTCTCTTCTCTTGCAGAATTTGTATCGCTGGGCTGGTGTGAAAGCTCTACCAACTGGATACACCCTTCCCACTGACACCCCCAGCTTTCAGCATGCAAAACATATCCAATACATTGGCAGTGATGTAAGTGGTATACTAAGGCTTTGTATGGTCTAAGTTGGAAGGGAATATTTGATGCCCATCCTGTGTGAGCACACAACTGTTTGAAACAGAGTAGGGTAGTTCCAGGTGGATGCCTGAGCCAGGAACTGCGAGGGGATCCACTCAGGAGCTGCAGGAAACAAAGCCAAGGTTGGAGACAAGCTACTTGCAACACAGGTCCAAGGCAAATCCAGAGACAGGGCTAGGGACAGGTTACCCATACTGTAGGGCCAATGTCCATTGAAGAGATGAGGACGTACAGCATATCTCAGGTGAGGCCTGACATCCCAGGTGTGGCTGACCAGCGCCATTTAATTGTATTACTGCTCTCAAGCCCCAACATTGGTAATCTTTGCCATAACAGAATCTAAATGGTACCAAGCCCCATAGTTACCTGAAGAGATTACTATCAAAATATAAATTTCATCAGGTAGATAGAAATTTCTTATTACATGCAAGAGAAATTTGAAGCATTATTAATCTTGAGCCATGTGATAAATGCAAAAATATGATGTTTAGTGTATTTAACTCTGACATAGCTAATTCTCACTTATTTCTAAAAAATCTCATTGTTTATAGTGCATAAATTGCTGTCAGAACTGCAGTGTGACTAGTATCATCATTGAATGTTTCCATACATTGTTGTTTCTTTTTCCACTGTGTAGCTGAAATATAAAGAAGCCTATGAGCACATGAAAGCTAAAGGCTATACTCTGGGACCTAAAGATGTTGGGTTTGAAAATGTGAAGAAAGTGAATCAAGTCATTAACGAGGTACAGTATATATATGTATTTGTTTTCAGTTGTGCCCAAAACATGAATGGTGAGAGTACGTTGACTAGGAAGGTCGTAGGATCCCTCTTCTTTGTGGCTTTTAGGAACAATTTACACGAATATCCATCATGAATATCAAGGGATTGTTGAGCCAGGCTTGGAGTTGGGCTTTAGAGATTTTTAAGGTTCTTGATAAATCTAACTTTCTGTAATCCTGCAAAAATGTTACCATTATGTAAAATTAATTTCAGCATAATTTTGTTAACTGATCAGCTGCCACCTGATTGAAGTTGCATAGAAATTATTGTATCTATGTGAACTGCATTGGTCTCAATAGTTTCAGGTTTTATATATATGTACACACTTTCTTGGTCACTGGCTGGAATAGGACAAAAATTAAACATACATGTTTACATGATTGTAGGATTAGAGTCTCAGATTCTCCATGTATTAGAGATGGTGCTATCAGAACCAATTGTGAAAAATCTTTGCCTGGCTAGATAGTAGTGTTTGCTCCCTTTTCTCTGGTAGTTATGCAGTACCTAGCAAAAAACCTGCCCTTGAAGACTTGCAGTCTGCCAAACAACTCGCCATTGTAAGTTTTTAACATCTAGAATGCTGTCTCCTTTGATACAGAGGTTGTACCGGGCAACGTACCACAAGTACAAGGACAAGATTCACACCACTCCAGACACACCAGAAATCCGTCAAGTCAGAGCAACGCAGGAGGCTGTCAGTGATGTATGTGTCTTTCTGACATAAAAACCAGAAGAGATTTACTAAAGTCAACATGACCAGAGATGTGAAATGCTGTTTTTTTGTCTTTCAGCTGATCTACAAGACAGATTTCTTTAAGATGCAGGGACACCTGATTTCCTTGCCATATACTCCTCAGGTCTTACACTGCCGCTATGTTGGGGACATCACAAGTGATGTAAGCAACTTCAGTTAAGATACTTGGTGTTTGAATGCAACAGGCCTAATACTTTTATACTGGAAGTTGAACTTGGCTTCTGTCATTTACATTCTAATCTGTAATAGAGTAATTGCTTTGTAACTGTGCTTAGGGGCGGATTAATGAAATTATCCTGAAAGTTAACTTATGATTTTTTCTAATTGCCTCACAGAATAAATACAAAGAAGATCTGAAGTGGTTGAAGGGCTTGGGTTGCTTCCTGTATGACACTCCTGATATGGTCCGTGCTCGTCAGCTGCGTAAGCTTTGGGTAAGATTTTTCTTCTGAGAACAATGTAAACCAACCATTGATTTATTTACTTGCATGTTGTGTGCTTCCAGGGAGTTACATATGTGAGAATGAGTAGACAATTTCTTGCCATGCAGCCAGTTAGTTGTTCCAAAGCACTATTGGTTTACAGTGTAAAATCTTTTACTACCAAAAATAATAAAAGCTTCTTAAGTAATACTGCTTTTCTTTTTCCAGTCTAATTATATCTACACTGATACTGCCAAGAAGATGTGGGCTAAATGCAAGGTGGTATTGGATACTCCTGGATACAGAACAGTTCAGGAACTAAAAACCCATTTGAGTGAAGTAAGTTCTGTATTATTTCTGCCCATCTTTCTTAGCTATAATTATGCTCAGATTCTCTCGGGGTTTTTTTCTGAAATGCATCAGATGTTACAGTTTCTAAGTTGTGATTGTTCAGCTGCTAAATGTATGTAACAGAAGAAATAATTCATGGACTTGTCTTTTTCCAGCTGGTTTACAGAGCTGCAGGCAAGGAGCTGAAGACAAAATACACTTCCATCCTTGATACACCTGACTTCTTAAGAGCCAAGCAAGGACAGAAAATACAGAGCCAGGTGAAAAATTTGTACTGAAAAAATAAATCAAGGGATCCCTGTTAAATTTGAAGTACACCAAAATGTTTCCAGGCCTTTTCAACATGGCTATGAATTTTCACATTGACCATGTGTCTGTAGTGGACATGTTCAGCTTTGTCCATATACAGCAGAGCATTGAACCCTGGTACTGTCAGTTCATGTTCTCTGGAACTTTATTCATTGGAGGAATAAATACTTTTATCCATCTACCTTTATTCATCACTATTTCTTTATTCAGATAGTAGTTACCTGATCTATTAGCTACAAATTTTGTGGGATTTAAAAATTTTTACAAAATGAAGATACTCACCAGACAAAAACAGACCTTAGGGATGCTTTTATCAAGAGCTAGGTCTGCATTAATGTCCTGTGCATTTGACTTCTTGGTTTGGGAGGATGTTACTGACAGTTACAGAGTATCAAGAATACTGATAGAGAGAGGTGAACTGAGATAGTCTGGAAAAATTATATAATCATTAAGGTTGGAAAAGACCTGCAAGATCATCTAGTCCAACTGCAAGAGGAAAGGGCATTATTTTTTCCTGGGGTAAACTGTGTGGTTATGTACATGTTGTGAGTTTACAGGCATTTTTCAGAGAGATAAAGCAAAGCTGACTTGAAATGTGTATTTTCTGATTCTGTTCTTGTTGCTGCAGTACTTGTACGTGGAGCTCGCCACAAAAGAGAGACCCCATCATCATGCTGGTAGTCAGACTCCAGCCTTTACACATGCTAGGCAAATCAAGGACATGGTCAGTGAGGTAAGAGATTGCCATATTTTTGGTTTGGTACCACTGCTCTGAACTGTTTACAAGTCTGATAGTTGCAGTGTTTTAGTGACAGGTCCAAGGCTCAAATCTGTTTACCCTTCATTTAGTTGTATGTCTCATGCTTAAGCTCCACATTTCCTTTATAAGTTGTAGTAACTGAGTATACTTTTTAGTATGTTTTAGTATTTTATCTGATACCTGTTTCTAAGTGTTTGTTTGCATGATTTGAGGCACACTGGCTGCAAGATCAGGAACATCTAGAAAGAGGTGAACAGCTGAGCTCGTTTGCCAAAGTTTTCACAGAGAGGCTTTGCAAGAACAAGTTTATGCACTTAGTGTAGCACCCCTGGTCATTAATATAATACCAGATTTGCAAATGCTTCTAAGATTAAACATCTAACTTTTCCCTTCTGCTGTCTCTCTCAGAAAAAGTATAAAACCCAGTATGAGAAGATGAAGGACAAATACACGCCTGTCCCTGACACTCCAATCTTGATCAGAGCCAAGAGAGCATACCTGAATGCCAGTGATGTATGTAGTCCATGAACACTTTCTTTTCTGCTTTTAATTCATTTCTTTATGAAAAGAACAGAAAAAGGATCTGTGGGGAGGGAGCCTGCAAAGCACAGAATATCTCAGTGGGGGTCATAAATAGGTCATCCTATTTGCATGTATCTTTCCATCTGATATTTGATTTTTAAGTTTTTGATATGACTGTAATGCTTTTTTCATTTATTACAATTAAGTCTGGTTTTCCATTGCTCTGAGGTGTGGTCTTACAATAAAGAAAAAAAATAGAGGTAAAGTAATTTGCTTACAAATGAAATCTCTGAAGAGTGCAGACTGGAGTTTGATTCTGAGCCAGGATAGATCTCAGTTTTCTGTTAGAAGTGAACTTGTACATCACTGAGAATGCATTCATTTTTTTTAATTCAGAAGATGAGAGAGAAAAATCTGATCTGCTGCTCAGATACCAGGTTATTAAGGGGAAATGGATTTTTCCTTCAAGCTTGGAATAGTGATATGTGATTTAAGGCAATGATTAAAAGTACTCTACTCCTCTGTGAGTTCTTTGCTATATATTTCAGGTTGCATGTTGTACCTTGAAAGGGTATTGGCTGTGCTGGTGTTTAGTTCTAGTGATTAGCCTTACTGCTCACTTAGGAATGGTTTTTAGATATTGTAAGTCTTATCTCCAAAGACTGCTATAACCTTCTTGCTTTCTTCTAGATCAGGACACAAGAGAAAGAGTAAGTAGGGGTTTTAATGCTAAAAGTGCCATTTTCACTGTCTTAGAGTGTAGTCCTGTGGTACATTGATTTTTTTCCCCCAGTTTTCAGTCTGAAAGTGAATAGAATGACCTGTAGCTTTAGATATACCAAATCCTTTTCTCTCTAATTTCCACCAGATGTCAGTCAAGTTGCCATGGACTGTAGGCAATTGCAGCTTCTTAAAATTCCTCTTGGCTTACATTAGGATACAAGATATCCCTGGGTGTCCTTCCTAAGAGGTAGGAAATGTAACTAAACCAAGAGACAGATAAATACATTATGTTCTTTTATGTTACTTTTCTTACCAGTTGCGGTACAAAGAAACCTTTGAGACTACTAAGGGCAAGTACCACACCGTGAAAGATGCTTTGGATATTGTCTACCATCGAAAGGTCACCGATGATATTAGCAGTGTATGTATACAACATTTTTAATTCCTAACTAGTGTTAGTCATTCAGTAACCTGAAATATGCCATTTATGATCTCACTCTCTTTAAACATGTCAAATAATAAGAAAAGTATGATTAACTATTAATAGTAACAACTTCTCTGGAAGATTGTGCTCTTGATTACCTGTTGCAAAGGCGAATGGAAGTAACTCTCATTTCCACTCTTTTAGTCCTGATGTTTCAGAAAAAGGAATGTCTTGAAACCACGTGGTCTGGAGTATCCTGTTCTCAGATGCTTTACTCCTTTCTTCAATTCTCTTTGTAGGTGAAATATAAAGAAAATTATATGAGCCAGTTAGGAATCTGGAGATCGATCCCAGACCGTCCAGACCATTTCCATCATCGTGCAGTCACAGATGCTATAAGTGATGTGAGTTCAAATAGTTTCTGCATGTGGCATGCTGAAAGTGATAAGTAGGTTTCCAAAATTAAAAGCCAGTCTTATTTCTGGAGAAAAAGAAGGCAGCTGAAAATTTTTAAGTGATTTACACTTTCACCTGGCAGATCTGTGGAATAACAGCAAATCAGATGGATGAAATTGCAGCCCTTCTCCTTTTGAAGTTAACAGTCTTAATTCATTGCAGTTGCATTTGCTTAGATTTGTTTGTAAACCCTAGAACAACCTTTAATTGAATTTATCAGTACAGATACAATAACCCCTTAGTTGTACAGGAATAAATGGGTTTTAATTCACACAGGAACTCCAGTAGCTAATGATAGATTAGGTATGCAAGTAATCAGAGTCCATTAGGCAAACAAGAGTAACTAATTTATTTCACAGTGGAAGAATAATTGATGTAGCTCTGCTTGTGACACCTTGTGTCGATCAGCTGCCACTTGATGCTGCTTACAACTGAATCCTTTTGCTTCTGTTCCAAAGGTCAAATACAAGGAAGACCTGTCATGGCTCAGAGGCGTTGGCTGTTATGCATGGGATACTCCAAGTTTTGCCCTGGCAGAAAAGAATAAGGTGCTCTACAGTGGGGTAAGTAAAACAGTCTGAATTGTTGCTAATTTATAGGTTTTTAATATTTGCATAAAGTGTAGCTACATTTTTCACAGGAGAATCCAATTCTGACCTTGACATTGCTGTAAATATCTCATGGTAGAACTTAATATATAGCATCTAAAATTTCTAAAATTTCATTTCTTGGGATAAAAGAAAACAGAGGCAAAATTATTTTTCACTTATCCCTTCTGTTCCTTGCAAAGATAGCAGCACCATGGTAATTTTTCTACTGATTCTAAGTCTAGCTTTAAAATGAGGAAGACTTGAAATTTCCATTGCTTTCTTGCTGTGATGGTTCTATCCAGCAAACTACTAGATTTACAACTGTTTTTTCTTTGTAGGTATGTTAAACACACACATGCAATAATTCTACCATGGCTTTGCTGGAGATTGTTTCTAAAATCCTATGTTTTCATTGCCTTAGCCTTCTTTGGGTTGACAATGGGATTATTTTTGTCTTTGTGCTTTGTTTTTTTTCTCTAGTGTAAGTACAAGGAGATATTTGAGAAGACTAAGTCTCAATTCAATTATGTAGCCGACTCTCCAATTAACAGGCATTTTAAACATGCAACTCAGTTGATGGATGGGGTAAGTTTAAAGATTCTGTGAAGTCTCATACTGAAGGATTAAGTGTGTGTATGTTAATACCAAGTTGAAGGTTGATCTTCCTTAGGAAGTTGTAAATAAATCAAAACATAGTCAGACTGAAAGATATCTTAAGGTCAGAATAAAGCATGAAGCACTAGACTCTAAGTATTGTCTGTCTGAGTACTAGGCTGGGCAGGTTTACAACACCCAAGAAGTGAAGACCTGACTCTTGTTCCATTACTTTGCCATTGTGAAGAAACTTCACATTTGCTGATGGGTAAATCAATGCTAACTGAAATAATGCTGCTTTGTAACACTGGTTGTTGGTTGTCATGGGAAAAAGGTGTAGAGAAAATCAGAATTGCTTTCCTGAAACTCTGAAAACCAGCTTAATCAGTGGTAGGAAGATAGTGCTGTGTCTGAAGTTATCACAGCTCTGTTTTATTTCAGATATTTTGCCTTGGATTCTTCCTATCTGCTACTTAGTTTTTGTTACTTCTGTAGTGCTAAAGAAACACTAAGCACAGCATAGTAGCAAAGGGGGTAGTGAATGTGCCTGTGTCTAAGATGTAAATCAGCCGTGGGGTTGCTCAGAGCAGTGCTGAACAGCTCTGGAGTGCCCACTGCAAGGCACTCTGTTCTGGGTAAATTCTGCTCATGGCACACCACACCAGACTGAGCCTAGTTGTTAAAGCAGCAGATCTTTTGACTCTCACATTGTGGTATTATATTCTCCTTCACCAGACACTATTTGACATTGTTTCCCTGTCAGTAAATGTGTTATTGTATTATGTCCTCTCAGTAAGAAAAGCTGATTCACAATAGATACTGTTCCAGTACCATCACTATCATTTTGTACTCAATTTGATAAGCAGTTAAACAGGATTTGTTATGGAAGGTTGTTACTACCCTGTCTCCTTATTTTTTGGTAAAACAACTGAGGAAAAAATTATGATGATGAACATAAATAAGATTTTAGCAGTGCTCCATACACTGAAATGAACTTGCCTAAGTGCCTTTTGTTGTAAGTGATGTGGGTTTGGAAGGGGGATTATAGTTTTCTGCTTACAAAATGTCTGATGATAATATGACATCATATTTTAACTTTGCATCTCATTGTGTTCTCTTCTTACTTAAGTCAAGAATTCAGTTCCATACAGAGTTACTTCTGCAGTTATTTTTATAGAAAAGAAGAAAGTAAGTCATAAAATGGCTTATTGAAGAGTGGCAGTGATAGAATACAGACTTCCAGAACTGGTAGACAAGTTTTCCAGTGCAGGTGTAGAAATGTATATAGTGTTTGGAAATAACTTTTCTCCCCCTTTTTTTTTTTTTTTAATTTTAATGGGGTTCTTTGTGTGGTTGGTTTTTGTTTGGGTTTTTTTGGGTTTTGTTTGGTTGGTTTCTGTGGGTTTTTTAATATATTTTTCTCTTTTGAATACAAATTTCAATCCCAGCCTTCCAACAGCCCCTGGCTTCAATGGTTAGAACTAAGATCAATGTTGTGTCTTCACTCTCTCAATTTTTTTACACTGTATTATGCTATTCTGAGCAGAAATTATATAAAGCTGCCTATGAGAAGCTCAAAGATAGGTACAGCGTTATTGTGGATGATCCTAAGAACCTCCTGGCCAAGTGGGGGACTACCCTGAGCAGTCAGGTACTGTAGGAGCACTAGCCAGTGCTGCCAGAAAGTGCCTGGTTCACTCACAGCTACTCTGTGTGAAATGTCTGTAGCTGGCAGCATCAGAGGTTCTACCTGTGATGTTGTGATGCTTTCACTCGATCAGATGGTCTTTGTTTTGCCACCCAAAAAGAAGTGTGACTTTTTGAGTGAGCTCATCTCTACTGTATGTACTTTCATATATTGTGCATCAATTGACATCAGAAGTCTAATGCCTGCAGAAGTCATTGGAGACGTTATAAAAGATGCATGTTTTACCATGCATTTAGTTTTTATTACCTCTGTTAATGACCTTTACAGGCATTATCTTCTTGCTCATTACTTAAGCAAAAGTAATGTATTTGGCTTTTGAGTGCTCTCATCTTCTCATACAATTTATTCTTATCTCTCAAAACAGTTTTTACAATTTCTTTAATGGGATAGTATGCAAATTTTTAATGCATACTCTTAACATCCTTAATTATATAGATGTGAGTTGTATGCACATCTGAATGAATACATATAGTACCTTGCCTAAATCTCTCCACTCTCCAAGTGTCTGGGATCTAGAGCTGAGATGTTTCTGGTGTTCACAAGTCTCTTTTGTGCTTCATTGCCATTTGCATGAACAGATAGCATATAAATCCCTTGCCAAGATGCTCCTGCAACACGGATGTAATGAAATTCTGAGGCCAGATATGCTGACAGCACTCTACAACACATACTTATGGAGCCAGGTAATATGAAGAACTGCTGCAGTAGGAGACATTATATGTGCAAACATATATACAAATTAGCTGCTTGGTCTTCTAATATTTAATGCTTGGGAGGTCTCTAAATTTCTACGTGGAGCAGACTCCAGAGTTTTGTCCCTGTGCTCAATGCTGCCTGTGATAGAATACTGTTTGAGAACAGAGTAACTGAAACAATATTTACTGTAACGTGGACTTAGCTCATGCTGATCTTGCCTCCATTTTCTACTTTCATTATAAATAATTGTTATATGTATGTCTATTAAATATTTCACACAGTTACATAAAGCACATTTGCCCATACATTTAAGATATCCTATGTTAGCTCTTCCTGATATTTCCTAACTAAATTCTCATCCTCCCACCATTTCCCTTAGTTAGTACAAACACAATGAAGTAATTTGGTGAGTTGATTACATTTACCTTTACCTGCCACTCTGCCTGAGAATGATGTCAGACTGTGCCTAGAGACAGAGTCATGTCTCATTCTCAGTGCTCTTAGAAACGGTCTATGTGCACAGCTCTGTAGTAAATGCTGTTTTCATCACTTGCTAGCCTTGCTTACCAGCAAATCAGCTGTCACACAGTCACACAGCACAGTTTACTCAATAAAAATACTTCTTCCATTTGCCAGTTCTCATAAGAATCAGAAAGCAGAAAATGTGATTCACCTACCTGTTCCTACAGAGTAAAAAGCCTGAGACATTTATACCTCTGATGCAAAAGGAAGCCTGTAAAGACTCTGATGTTATTGTGGAGAATTAATTTTCCATATTCTGCCTTCATTCAGTCTGGACTCCAGCACACATATTTTGGTTGTACCAGTTAGATAAAAATGTGGCTTATTAAATAACTGATACATATTTATTTCTGCCCAAAATCACAGCTGCTAGCAGTAACCTTACTCTTTTCAATGGTAAAAACGATCCCTGACTGGGTCAGGTGAAACCAGCATGTAACATTCAAATTATGAACTGGAAATGCAAGAGGAGAAAACATTCCCATGAGAGGGAGGAGAGTGTTCTCCTTTGTAACTATTAGCACAGTTAATAAAATTCTTCAGTAATAAGCTACTGAAGGTCTTTATTAGACATTTTTGTTCAATTTATCCACGAATTTCTATTATTTCATTAAAAACACCCTACAGGTAAGTTTGATTATGTTTGAAGAAAAAAAAACCACTCTGAGTGACCTGCATGTTCATCTGAGTTCAGTGCATGTTATGATTTGTTGTTTGTATATGTTTTGTCTGTCCTAGTCCTCTTTCAAAAGCATGATTTTCTTTTCATTCTGCTATCAAAGCCTTTAAAATAGCTTGGCATTATGATTTATACAGTGGATGTTTTTATCTTCTACTGTGCAAGATGGTTTATCTTTCTCTTCAGTTGATATATATGTAAAAATGAGATATTGTCTAGTTAATGAATTTTAAAAGTCACTGATTGGCTGAGATTGCTCAGTCTTGGAGATGTAGGGTAAAAGTGAAGCCCTTTTCCACTTAGTGAAATAAATGTGAAATTAGTCACACAGATAGATAGGGAGCCTCTTGGGCAGACAAGGGGATTGCAAAGTTTTGCTCACTGTGCATGTCCCACTTTCACTGGCTTTGGTGGAAGGATTCTGCAAGTTTATGTGTGAATATAAATGTATCTCCTGAGAGTGTTTTGTCTTGGCTTGTGTGGTTAACATACCCTCTTCCCCAATCACCAGGTTGAATACAAAAGGGACTATGAAAAGAAGAAAGACAAGTATACTACAGTTGTGGATACTCCAGAACACTTAAGGACTACAAAAGTCAACAAACAGATTAGTGATGTAAGTGTGGTGAACCCCTTTCAAGCTCCTTCTCTGCATGCTGACCTTTGGGGTGTGATCAGTGGGCCCTTGTACTGTGCTTCTCACCTGGAGGTTTTTTACAATTTACACCAATAATGCCATGAAATAATATTATCTATATTTTTTTACCATCAGATTATTTACAAGTTGGAGTATAACAAAGCCAAGCCTAAGGGCTATACTACAATCCATGACACACCCATGCTACTCCATGTACGCAAGGTCAAGGACAGAATAAGTGATGTGAGTAAACTATCCTTGTCTGAGGTATCAAAATGACACATAATTAACTTTTTCCTTTGATATACAATACTTTTAACTCATATGTAATGCTGCCAATAGAAACCAGTTTCTTGTTAGAGGTAATTGGGTTCGTTTGTGTGGAAAACTCTGTAAGTACTTAGTGCTCTTTTAAAAACCACAATAGAGTATAAAAGTATTCAAGAAGTTTTTTCATATAACGTTCTTCTGTAGCTCTTGGAACACTTTTTCTGGGGTAGAGCAGCCTTCAAAATTAATAAAAGCCATGAACTGGAACTGGTATCTAGTTAAAGCATGGATCTGAGGAATTTGTTTCTGGGTTTTCTTCCCCTACTGGCTAGTGGCTTTTGTGGAGCCTTCAGTGGGGTGCTTGATACTCTACTGTCTTTATTCATTTCTGCTGTGGATGTTGCAAACATGTAAGGTAAATATTCTTATCAAAAATAAATATGTGTTTTATTTATGGGGCAATGGAAGGCTAAAAAGAAGAGAAAGAAAGGAAGTTATCATAGAATTTGGGAGTCCTTAGCTATACATAAATACATAAATAAAATGAGAATACCAGCACATCTGTAATTCAGTACAGTACTGTGAGAATAAATACAGTGAAAGTTATTCAGATGCTACAGGGATTATCTATACAGTGAGTAAACCTAGGAGGAATACATAACCATATTACACAGGTACTAACGTGGATCATAAGAGATAAAGATGTTCAAAAGTGATCTGTGAAATGAAGGAATATTTTTCTGATTCCAAACTAAGTGCTGATCTTGAGATCCTATAAAGGAATTCAAACACTGAATGTGCCTGTTTGAAGATAAGTTTATGTAAAGCTTTACTATTGGGTGGAAAAACTAGAAACAGGCAGAATTACTGTTCATGTGTAGGTTTAGTGAAATCCTAGCCTGTGCTTCATGGTTATACCTGCTACATTTTCTAGTCCAAGAGAACTGCTGCTGAAGAGGACTCTTTTTTCAGACAGATGGTTGATACCAAGTGATATTGATGTAACTTCTTACTCTTCTGTTAAGATTTTCTCTTGATAGGAGCAAGTTTTAATACTGTGTTTTTCATATTTTGATGCTTTTCCTTTTTGACCATGATATTAACTTTGTAAACATTTTTCATGTTTGTCTTTCTTTAGCTGAAATACAAAGAAGTGTATGAGAGGAACAAATCTCACTGCAATGTCATAGCAGATTCTGTTCATATTAAGACTCCAAGGCATGCTTACAAGCTAAACAGCAATGTGAGTTCAGCTTTCTTGATACTTGAATTCTGTTATGGAGAGTGCCTGGGACTGGAAATGGAGGCCACAAGAAATTATTTTAGGTCCCCTGAAATTTTTTTGAGCTTGGACATTGCTTCTAATTCCTGTAATGCTTGGATAAAATGTAATTAAATTTATTTCATGCCAAAGTGCTCACTCTTGCAAGTTGTCCTTGAGGTCCTTGTATGTCACACTATTGTTCTTCTAGTCCTCCTCTTATGCTGACAGATATACAACTGTCCCAGAAATTCTCTTGTGATGGTGTTCTTGTAGACAAAGAAAACTCTCTCCTGTGTTTTCTATTATTGGTGGCCTCACATCCACTACAGTAGGCAAGGAATGGAAAGCACTCATGTTCTTCTAAGTCAGGACATGTTTCAGTCATTCCTTTCTCCACCCAGCAGTGGAAGAACTAGAGTAAATGGGCTTCCACTGGTTGCCCATGATTCAGAGGAAAGCTCTGGTCTGATGTAGATGCACTTTCTTACCTCTTCTCTCTTTAATTAATACACACCAAAAGATAATTTGCATCTGTATGAATGTCATGTCAAGTACAAACTTCCAATTCACTGTGTTTTTTTTCTTTTTGTTTCACTATAAACAGCTGGATTACAAGAAGAAATATGAAGCAGCCAAAGCTCATTGGCACTGGATTGCTGATAGGCCTGATTTTGTTCAAGCAGCCAAGTCCTCTCTGCAACAGAGTGATGTAAAACAATCAGAACAAACTTGATACTCCCTTTCCCCACATCTCTCATCTTCAGAATAATTACCAAAAAGAGTAGGTTTGAGACACTCTCATCTTTTATTGTTTCTTCCTGCAGTATGAATACAAACTGGACCGGGAGTTCCTGAAGGGATGCAAACTCTCTGTCACAGATGATAAAAACACAGTATTGGCTTTAAATAATGCCATCTTGGCAAGTGATGTAAGTACTTGAACACTCACTGTTTTGTTCTACTACAACCTTACGTGCTACATAAACTACTTCACTAGAAATACGATTGTGTTCAGAATGAACCTTTGAAAAGCTGTTTTCAGTATCACTTCATTACTTGATTTGGCTTGACTATTTCATTCATTGGCAAAATCTGGCTAAATTTGGTCCTGTAAATGTCACTGACCTCATTTGTGGATTAAATGAATATTCAAAGTTAACAGTGCCTGAACACTCCAGACCTTTGGTGTATCCCTGTATCCTTTCTACTGAAATGAAAATATTTTCTGGAGAAAATGGGGAAAAAAAGCTTTAGGTATAACTAGTGCATTGCAGAAAGTATCTTTAATAATTACTAACTATATATTCAATATATTGATAAAATACCAAGAGAGAACTCTGTGGATATATAGACTGAAATGAATTTATTGTGGAAAACATTAAACATAGGATTGTCTGCAACCCTTTTCACTAAGAAGCCATCAGAACTACAGTAATTTCTTTTTAAATTGCCACAAGTCAAGACACACATTACTGAAAACTATTTCTTTTCTTCCTGCTAGATAAAATACAAAGAGAAGCACAACAAAGCTCGAGGAACATACCATGTTGTTCCAGATACTCCTCAGATCCTCCTGGCTAAGAATGTTAGCTCTCTTGTATCTGAGGTAAAACATTGGGCAGTTACTCATTTTAACTCCATCCCTCTAATATTGCAGGGATGGGGGACATGGGCCTTGTGTTGCTGGTTTTAACCTGTTTTATGCTGTGCTTTCAGAACAAGTACAAAGCTCATAGCAAAAAGCAGCTTCCACATGGGTCTTACACAACCCTGCCAGAGAGACTAGACACTGCTCATGTGAAAGAGGTGACCAAGAACGTCAGTGAGGTAAGTAACCAGTGCAATGACCGTTTATGGTGAGATGATTACCTGCTGCCTCTAATTCATTAGATTATTGCATGTTTTAGTATACATCCACCACATTTAGAGTCATCATAAAATGCCCAAGGAGTGAGAAGAGATTAATTCTTACCAGAATCAGACTTTAACAAAGAGCTAAACAAGTTTTATTAGGAACAGGTTGAATATTCTGGAGGAAAATTGACGGGCTGAAGTGCTAAAGGGGTACCCTGAATTCAGAGTTTGTTTTTCATAGAAAACAGTTTAAACACAAATTACTATCTCCAAATGGGAAGCTTTTGTAATCTAAAATGCAAGTGATGATGAGCAAGCCGGGGACCTGCATTTTGAGACTGAGTAGACTGCATTTTATCTGTTTTAGCAATTTCAGTGAGCTTATTTCCAAGTTTCGGTAGCATTTCCCTCAGTGTGAAATTAAAAACCATTTATGGCCTTTTTTGCTCTTTACAGACAAACTATAAAAAGAAATTTGTGAAGGAGAAAGGCAAGTCTAATTACTCTATCATGCTGGAGCCTCCTGAAGTGAAACATGCTATGGAAGTTGCTAAAAAACAGAGTACAGTAAGTTTGGCTTGTATTTTCATGAATTAAATAGTTTCTGTAAGCAAATTCAGTCACAGGCAGCTGACAAATACCAGCGTTCAGCTGCTGGTGGAATTCCTCCCAGCCTCCATGTTCAGGTGCTTGTATTTTCATGAATTAAATAGTTTCTGTAAGCAAATTCAGTCACAGGCAGCTGACAAATACCAGCGTTCAGCTGCTGGTGGAATTCCTCCCAGCCTCCATGTTCAGGTGCTTGTATTTTCATGAATTAAATAGTTTCTGTAAGCAAATTCAGTCACAGGCAGCTGACAAATACCAGCGTTCAGCTGCTGGTGGAATTCCTCCCAGCCTCCATGTTCAGGTACAATGCTGCAAGCTAAAGCTGCAAATATTGAAACATGTAATATTGCACTGAAATAAGGCATTTTAAAAAAAAATCATCAATCATGTGGTAGGATTTAAAGTAATCTAGTGAAAATCACATCTAATTTTTTTTTCCATTCCTTCAAATACAGACAAAACTGTACATGCTTATTTCTTCATTTATAGACGGCTTGCCAGCAGATTCCCAAATCTATTCCTTGGGAAGTTATTTTTTTAAAAATCCCCTGTGCTGTCCAGCAATGTCCTTATTAGCTATGTTCCTCATCAACAAACCTCATTAATTGTCTTGCCTCTGTCTATTGTCATGGATTAGATTGAGTACAAGAAAGATGCCAAGTCAAAGCTCCACTACACACCTATAGCCGATCGACCAGATATTAAGAAAGCAACTCAGGCTGCCAAGTTAATTAGTGATGTAAGTGATTTTTAAACCCTTTGTATAATTCTTCAGTAGTAATTTTACTATTAAAAGCAGCATCAGTAAAATATTTAAAAGGGAATGTCATCACTACTAAAATACACTCTTTTTTTCTCCTTTGTTAGATTGAGTATAAAAAGCGTGGAGAAGCTGGCATCGGCGTAACCATGCTGGGCCGTCCGGATATCGAACTGGCAAAGGAGGTCTCCAAGCTAACTAGCCAGGTAATGATAAAAAGTTGGTGAAATGCTGAAGCTCTGAGGGAAACAAGACATAATATTAACTTCCAGAGCAATACTAATATTATATCTGAAATGATTTCTAGATTGGGGGATAAGGGGATATTTTAAAGGAAGTGTGTTATAGTAAAGATTAAATCCCAGTGCAAGGTACTTGTTAAATGTGCTTTTCTACTGATTTGCACGATACCAGTAACGAAGTATAGAATCTCCTTACAATGATGCTGTGACAGGATCCTTTAAACACTAAGGCTGAAGTGTTAGCTGTCCCTGGGGGTGTTCAAGGCCAGGTTGGATGGGGCCCTGGGCAACCTTGTGTAGATCCAGGCCTGGAGATTGGTGGCCCTGCCTGTGGCAGGGGGTTGGAGCTCTGTGATCCTTGGGGTCCCTTCCAACCCAGACCAGTCTGTGAGTCTGTGATTCTCTTTCTATTTTTTTGTTTAAATCTTTTCTGTGCTTTGGCTTTAAAAGAAGCAGCCTTTTACCTGACTCTTACTCTGCACCCTTTATGAGATGGACATTTACCTTCCTTCAGCCACTTTCTTTCTACTTTGTGCCTTTAAAAGAATTTTCTATTTTGGGGTTAATATGTTAATAGAAGCTTGCTCACTTCAGTACAATGGTCATGTTCTCCGACCAGTCTAAAGCACACGCTCGCTATGTTCTGTGACAGCTCAGCTTGGTTCTTTCTCACCACATCATGTTTTAATCCTGGTCTTGTTTGCAATTCTGATCATGCTTTCTTGCTACACATTATAGGCAGAATACCTCAAACGACACATGAGAGGGCATGGAGCTGCATCTTATGATACCCCGTGGATGAGAACCTTTAAGAAAGCTAATATGCTAAGTAGTCATGTAAGAGAAGTTTAAGTGACACATCTGGGAATGCCATTTTATGCATCTCTTGTTTGTGTATTGTCTCACCATTCCAAGCTGTTAAAGGATTTATGATGCACCCGTTGCACTGGATCTTTTTCTGTCAAAGAAGATGAATGTAGCAAAACTCTTGAGACTGCTGAGTTAGAAGTCACCACCTTTTTTTCCTCTGGAAAGACAGTCCTTGGGGAATTTGTTTCTGCAATACCACATAATGTTATTACCCCCTTCATGGTGGTTTTGGAATTTCCAGCTTGAGCTGGAAGTTTCCAATGCACTCATGCAGCGTGAAAACTCACCTTTTTCACCCCAAAAACCTCAAACCAGACATAGAGACTGGAGATGGTTTTCCTGAAATGCTGAAAAATAGAAATGTGTGTGTATGACAAACCCAAACAGTGGTGCTGGTAGTTTTCAGTGAACAGCCATCTCACTTTATTTAACTATTCAAACTTCAAACATTGATTTAAGCTTCATTTAAACTACTCTGTCTGCATTGTGCTGGAATGGCATAATGGAAGCAGAGTGTCAGACTGAACCAGCCCAAGAGCCTTTGAGAAGCTTACCCTCTTGTGATCTGAAGCACATTGTTTCCTATATTTCTTATCATCTCAAAACCTTTGGAAAATAGAATAATTATGGCTACAAAGCATTTTTTGAAGTGGCAGCAGACAGATCTGTGCTGTTTCAGTTTTACACGTGTATTTCCAAATGGAAAAAAGGGGGATTGTGGCTTTTCTGTGTCTGGCCATGACTGCTGCATGTCACTGTTGCATGTTTGAATGTTGGCCACCGTGTTTGTCAGAAAAAAGCAGCATCTTCTCAGTAGAACCAAGGATTCTTAAAATGAACAACTGAACTACAAGGAAAAGAAGAAATTACCTGTATTACCATTCAGTGATGAGATCCTCCTTCTCCACGCTTTTGCTCCAGTGCTAGCCAGTTCTCCTCATAGTCTTGTAAACATGCTGTGATTAACTCTTGCAGAGGCAATATGGAAGCAAAGAACAATTGGCATGATCTTTAACTATCTTCATAGGCATTTCTTCTCATAAACTTCTCCTTTATAAAGTCCTGTGTCCAGTTTGTCTGCCCACTTGCTTCTTTTCAGTTGGATTTCATCTGTCTGTCTGTCATGCTTGCTTTTAATTTTGCATAGATCTTCCAGTTGCATTTCTTCTGGGCTGGAACTCCGTGGCATGGTGGGCTGATCTTGATCATATGTTGTGTAGCCTGCAGAACTTGACAGATTCTAGGTTACTTCCACTTGATTTTAATTTTTGTGAAGTCAGAACCAGTACCAATTCCCTGTATGCAAAAAAAACCCCATTAATAGTCTTTGTTTTCTTATGGCAGCTGTACAATTTGTGGATTTGCCCATTTCACTGTGTGTTTTATCTGAATGTTGGCATATTTTACAAAGCAAAAGATAGCATGAACTGTGTAGTGCTGTATGGACAAGGATATGACAGTGAATTTAAAGTATGAGTGTGACTGTGGAATGTGAATTAGTTCTGCATGCAATCATCTTTCTTGTTTTACTAATATAAAATTATCTGTTTACATTTCTGAAATTGTCATAGTTTCAAAACTTCCTGCATGAATCTGCTATTCCCCAACTTACCTGTCAGTTCTTCAGTATTTTATCTCTTTCATTTTGATTTTCACATAGATTTCTAATGAGCCATTAATCCTTTTTCCCTTCTTTGCCACAGTCTTATATTTTCTGCACACTTTTTGTAAGTACAATCCTGGTCCTGAACAAGATCAAACCCTTTAGAAAGACTGATGACAGCTGTTCAATTCTTGTTCTTTAGACCAGAGGTGGGCACTGATGGTTTATTTAGTATAAAATATCTCCAGGGAGTGTGGATTGGTAAGCAGGAAGAAATACTGCCTCACTTACTTCCATACCAGTCAGACTACTACTGCAGAAAAAACATAAATCCTCAGAACTTTTCTACTGATGTTGATCCCATGCTAGCTATGGGATCCATTTAGATAAGCCAGAACTTAAGTTTTAATCCTACAAGTTTTCTGGCATTCTTCATTAACTCTTTTGAAACAATTTTATGCATCTTTGATAGCAAAAAAATAAGTAATGAACCCAAAATATTCCCAATGGAACTGACCCTCTTGTAGGTTCACACAAAGTAGTGAAGAATTAGCCTTCAGGTGTACCTGTAGCTGTGGGATGGGACAAGTCATGATGGATGAAGGACTTGCCCTCTTTTAAGTCATTAGAAAAACTCTCATTCCTGTCAACATTTCTCTGCCTTCAGTCTGGGTCTGCTGGAGTATTATGGTTTGCATCACTGTGTTTTGCCTTGCTGATGCTAATGTGGTTTGGAAGTGCCGCTAAACTTCTTGCATAATCTAACTCCTAGTAATTTATTGTGTCACTCTTCTGTTTGTGATCACTAATATCCTTCTTCATCTCTGATCTATACAGAACACAGTATAACAGATTTTGCCATCTTCAGTGCTCGTATGTCTTGAGGTAGTTTTTAAAGCTCATATTTCTCCAAGAAGTATGTAAAAAGCTCTTTTAAATACTCTTTATGCCTGTGTCTGGTTTTGTCTCTCTGTGGAATAGGGTATCTTTTACCCATGCACAGTTCCCATCAAGTGAGGAGTTCTTCCTCTCTGAGGGTCAGAATTCAGCTGTGTGTTGTCAGTGTACTTCTCTTGAATATGTCTCTTATTTTTACAATGAGATGTGACCTGTGGACTGAAAAAAAAAATTGTAAGTGGCATTTTGCAAATACAAATGTAGATTTTAATTCCATGTCAGGTCATCTTTAAAATAACCTTTACTCCAGCGGATGCCTTCAAGTTACCACATTTTCATTCGTCTGCTGACTATCAGCATTGAATTAGGGTCTCTTTGCCCTCTGCAGCCCAACAAATGAGTACCTAAGAACAGTTGTAATACCTGGTTGTTTTTTAATTTAGGTGAAATACAAAGAGAACTTTTCCAAAGAGATGGGGAAAAAGCCAAAGTATGACTTAAAGGAGGCCAAGATCTACAAGACCATGAAAGATGCTCACAACATGGCTAGTGAGGTATGTTCACTTATGCTTTTCCTCTAAGTTTCAAATTTCTTTAATGAAGACCTCCTTTATGTTACTAATCCATTCACCATCACAGGTTTTATTAGCAGTCTCCTTTCCTGATGTTCTTTGTCCTTTCTTACCTGCAGGTGAAATACAAGGCGGATTTAAAGAAGCTCCATAAGCCTGTCACAGACATGTCTGAATCACTGATCATGAACCACGTCCTGAGCACAAGCCAACTTGCCAGTGCCGTAAGCTCGTTAACTAATCCCAGATCCAGTTCGGTTTTCCATCACTATTGATTCCATTCTGAATCAATTTCCTCTAACCAATTACTCCCTCTGCTGTTGTTCACTGGGCATCACCTGGTAGTGATCTCTTCCTCTGCTTTCTAAGGATTCTCTCCCAGTTAACTAGCACCTTTGCCACAATGGTCCTCTGGGAAGTGAAATCTTTATTAGCTGCAGAACTGCTAATATTTTAAATCCTCTAATAATTTTTAGTGGAGTGATTCTTTATTCCATTTTAACTGATTGAATCGCACTAACAAATACTATTGTCTTCTTGGTTTTTTACTTTTTTCTTTACTGCTTACCTTATTTAAAATTTTTTTGTTTTGTCTGGTTTTTTTCCTTTCATGTTCATGTTTAACATCCCCCTGCTGTAGATGTACAGAAAATACTTGATAATTTTACTGAGAAAAGGCAAAAATCATTATTGCCTGCTACAGCCTTTTCATCTCTCCACTGTGTTTCTTTTTTTGTTTGTTTGT
>VZTU01000568.1:0-17063 GCA_013400835.1 Zapornia atra
GTTGCCTAAAGATTATGTTGCATTAAGTGTATGATCTGCAGCTTTCCATACCAGGAAGCTTGGAATTTGATAGACAAAAGAAGCAAAGAAAGATAAAATGTAGAGGCTATGTAGGGAAAGAGGATAGGACAGAGGTGAAAGCATGAGACAAAGCCTCAACAATAAGTTTTTGTGAAGGGACAGAAGAGATTTCAACAGGGTACCCAGAGCCTGGGAGGTCTGTACCAATGCACGTTTCGGGTGATACTAAGTCAGTTACTTGCAGCAAGCTTTTCATTACTCTGTCATTAGGTGCTTGGTCTAGATCCATGACGGTATCTGTTTGGAGGGAACTACTAAGTCAGGTCATACCTGTCCTCAGAGCCCATGTGCTTACATGTGCTTTATTCCTAAGGCTCTACAATCTATTATTTATTGTACCAATTAATTGTTTTTCCTTGTAACATAAGGAAGGAAGGGTACCTCATTAAAAGCTTATTTTCTGTATTTTTGGGGGTTTTTTGTTTGGTGGGGTTCTTTTGGTTTGTTTGTTTGTTTGTGGGTTTGTTTTTTTGGTTGTTTGTTTAGGGTTTTTTCCTGAGAAGATAAAAGGGCTTTTCAAAACAGGAATTGAAAAGTAAACATTAAAGTTACATGCACTCCATGAACACAGTGGGAGAAATGGATCAGGTGGGTTGTGTGGCTGACAAGAGGGAAAGAAGGGGTAAAAAATTCATGTGGTTGAAGGATCTCTTATGATATTTGCATGGGAACTTTGAGTAAGTAGTAGAAGGTGCCAGGGAATGAGATTAACTTTTGTATCTTAAAGGTATTATTAAAATCTTAGAAGATAATTTTAGTTGGCTTCAATACTAATGGTAAAGTGAGTAGCATGTGACAGTGGGAGAAGGTATATCTTCTAGGAAATGAAAGATAGAGCAATAGAAGTTCATGTGGTATATTAAGCAGAGGTCTTAATTTTGAATGCAAAATAAAGCAATTCTTGCTGGGGAGCTTGGCAGTAATTCACAGAAGATGGTACACTACATTGGTGCATGGTTCTCTTTCCTTGCCGAACTAAGAGCAGCCCTTTCTTTTGCTGAAGCAAGCAGAGCAGGAATACAAATCCAAGCTCTCTATGCCCCAGAACAATGCCCTAATTCTTCTCTCTTGAGTGAGAATGCTTCTCTGACTATTATGGTGTATGTCTGTCTGCCCTCTTTTTTTGAGAAACAAAGAGACTTATTCACCTTTTGTCAGTATGAGTATCAAGTCAAAAGGTACTGAAGTACACACATAAATCCCATGTCTTTTGCATGCATTTAATTTCTGGCTTTCTTTGCAGCCTCATTTAGTTTTAAAAGAGCCATTCCACAGTGGTTATGTGTGGGGACTCTCCTGTCTACATCAGTCATATCCCCAAGTGATAAATGTTTATGCTCTGCACTCTAATGAATGAAATATCTCGAAGCATGGACTCATAAATTGTTTGCCCAAGATTACAAGTAAAGTTCACAGTAGAGTGGGAAACCCATTGAACTTAAGCATTAGTCTAGCATTCTTTTGTTGTTATATCAATAAAAAGTAATTTTATTAAATTAAATATCCTTGTAAAATGTTCAGGACCCATTAAATGTTATTTTCAAATATCAAAATATGTGCTCTTATGTTACAGAAAACAAATACCTTTTACTAATTTTATCTTGCAAGAAAGAATTCTAGTCTAGTTTAGTCTCTATACCCAATTAGTGATCTGATCCGCATTTACTGAAGCAAATGACAACGCTTTGATTTGAGGCCAGCAAAGCAAGACTATTTCCTAGAAGTTTTATTCTGTCCTGAGTGTTGAGGAGGAACAAATCTTCCCTTGTTTCTTCCTCACTGAAGAATTCCTGTTCTCCAGAGCAAGACTCTTTACTCTTGTTTGGCTGCCATGGTACACTTTCCTCAGGAAAGCTGCCAACACTTTACTAAACAAAGGGATGTATTACCTATTTCTCACACCTCTAGCCATGGACAGATCAAATGCTAACCACGTAGGGTATAGACTGTACCTTTTACTAATAGGAAGTGCTCTGGTGACAGAATATATAGCTTGATTACTCACTACTGTATTTTACTAGCATTTAGTTTAATTGAATTGAACTTTTGAACTCGTTGCTGTGAGTACGCTAGGGGTATATAATATTTGTGTACAAGAAATACCTGGAAAGATTCCTTTAGAATGTTCTGCCAAAAAAAGGCACAAAAGAAGATAGAAGTTAGCCCTAAGGTTCTGCAGTTTCCCTCAAAACCAAACTTGAACTGCCCCTATGCAGAGATGCAATAGTGGAAAGAGCCTTTGTGGAATTGCTTTTGAGAAAGCATTAGACACATTACACATGCAGTAAACATTATGAATAATGACATAAAGTCAAGTATATAAAATAACAAGTTCAAGTCAACGATTAGTTGCTCAGACACTTTATTTCTTTAAATCCATTACCAGATGACCACATAAATCTGAGTTCTACAGATAAACTGAAGATAATCAATGATGTTCCAAGGGCTAACAGATTCACTTAATTTGGCTATGCTTTAAAAAGGAGCTGTGTTTAGGTTTTTCAGTAAAATTGAAACACTGAGTTATTTTATGATTCCTACTCCAATTAGATGAGGTTTGCTCTGTTCAAATTTCAGTGGGATTCTTTTGGAATTATATATGACATCCAAATTAATACTGGAAGAGTTCATCACGATTAATGTCATTACAATAAATGCTAAAGGGATTAATAAGGATTTCCTACTTGTTGCGAAGTGTAGAAGCCCTAGGGGCTTTGCCATCGAAGAACACTGGGGTGGCCTCATCTTGTCAGATCTTTTGGATTAGAGATATTAAATAAAAACATCTGTAAACTGCTACAAGATTTACATTCTTCCTTTGTGTTATAAATGACATTGCTAACTCTACTGCACTTCTGGGGCCCATTTAATTTAGCAGTTGCTTCAGAAAACACTTCATAAAAAACATTTATTGAATTAATTGTGGTATTTCTAATACACTATGCATTCATAAGTTCGTCACCACCTCTAAACTCTTCTCCCAGTTGCCTTGTAGAGGCAAAACTACATCATTTTATGTATCATTAAAGTGAAAATTCCAGTAGTCCTAATGCTCTGATATCATATAGCACTCTGCAGACATGTCAAGAGTGACGTTTGCTGCCATTTGATTTGTGCCTTCCTTCCAGTGAACTCTTATAAATTGGTACCAAATATTCAAGACCCAAATCTTTCACACCTAATATTGCCTGGTTTTGACATTGCAGCTACTTGAGACAAAGGCTACTGAACTATAGTTCAGTAAAACTGAAAAAGCCCATTGAAATAAACTGCATATGACTAAGTATGTAGTTACAACCCTTACTTCGGCAAGGGTTCAAAGTGACATCCTCACGGTATAAGCAACTGTTTAGGAACTATCTAAATCAGAGAGAAAAAAAAATGCCCTTAGAGTTTGATGAGCTTTCAGAGAGAAAAATCTGTAATTCCTTTTTGGAGAGAATAATACACTCATTCATGTGTGTACATGGGGCAGAGGGAACATTAAACCTCACTTTTAAATCATTCATGTGTGGTTTGGGAGGAAATGTACAGTCTTATTCTCATAGTCTTCTCTATACAGTGTGAATGCAACATTGCTGCATTGGATCCTTTTAGCAGGTAAAGATGATTCCTGAGAGTTTCTCTCCAGTGTATAGTCACAATCTCAGACTGAGAGATTGTCTGAGTCTCATCCTTGCTGCCTAATCTAACTTTCTAACTATCTAATCTAACTTTCTTGTTATCTAATGTTTAAACTCCGTCTTATATCCGAACAGGTAAGTATCTCCAGAAGACAGTAAATGTTATAGATTTTAAAGATCAGTGGAATGAATAACTCTGGTCACTTTTCTATTTCATCATTGTTGACAGTGGGAATCCAGAGGACGTTCTTAGGCGGCATACTTAGATGTGGTATTGTGTTACCTCAAGATTATGTAACTACTGAAACTTGAAATGCCCCAGGATACAAGGCATGCACAACTGGAAATGATGCAGATATTTGGTTCAGTCTTTGCAACTGAATTGCATCCTTAAATTTTAGATACCCGCATTGCGATGGAATGAATCCTAGCCTGTAATAATATAAATTATATGCAAAAAAAAATTAAAATTTAGCACTATCAGAACTCTTTTAAACAGTTCTCTCATTTCAAGCTTTTGTTTGTGTCCTGCTTCAGGCACTGGTAAAATGAAAGAACTAATTCTGCTCAAGAATATTTCCCAAGTCTGTTTTAATTCATGAATAACCTTGTTAAAAGCCCCGATATACAACTAGTCAATTAAAACGCTAATATTCAATATGAATGTGAAAATTTCATAGGAAATTTTTTTTAAATCCTGATGTGAAAACATGAACATCCCACTATAAGAAAGCAATATGCATCACAATACGTTCTTTTTAAATGTTCTACACCACCAGGAGAAAGGGATCATTCAACATTTCTAAATGGAGCTTTCTGTGCTTCATTCCAGCCTGACTGAACTCTTTGCTGGGTAAAACACTGCCTGGGTGGACAGACCAAACCAGCTGTGGTGAACGGAGTTAAATCTAGTTGGTGGCTGGTCACAAGTGGTGTTCCCCAGGGCTTAACACTAGGGCCAGTTCTGTTTAATATCTTTATCATTGATCTAGACAAGAGAATCAAGTGGACACTTGGCAGATTTGCAGATGACACCAAGTTCAGTGGGAATGCTGGAGAGTAGGAGAGCTCTACAGAGGGATCTGGACAGGATAGATCAACTGCCTGAGGCCAATTGTATGAGGTTCAAGAAGACTCAGTGACAGCTTCTGCACTTTGATCTCAACTCCATGCAGTGCTGCAGGCTTGGGGAAGAAACAGACCAGGGTGTGTTTGTCAGCAGCCAACTGAATATGAGCCAGCATTGTGCCCAGGTGGCCAAGGAGTCAAACAGCATCCTGGACTGATTCAGGAATAGCGTGGCCAGCAGGACTAAGGAAGTGGTCATCTCCTTGGACTTGGCACCGATGAGTCTGAACCTCAAATACTGTCTTGAGTTTTTCACCTGAACTATGCGAAAGACATTGAGATGCTGGAGCAGGTCCAAAGAAGTGCCACGAAGCTGGCTAGTGCAGAAGTCATATGAGGTGTGGTTGAGTGAACTGGCATTGTTAGCCTTGAGAAAAGGATGCTGAGGAGGAGACTTGATTGCTCTTTACATCTTCCTGAAAGGTGGTTGTAGCTGCGTGGGTGTTGGTCTCTTCCCCCGCATAACAAGTGATAGGACAAGGAAATGGCCTCAAGTTATTCCAGGGGAGGTTTAGATTGGATGTTAGGAAAAATTTCTTCACCAAAAGGGTTGTCAAGCACTTGAACTGGCTTTCCAGGTCATTGGTTGAGTCACCCTCCCTGGAGGTATTTAAAGGACATGTTGATGTGGTACTTAGGGACATGACCTGGGGGTTGACCTGACAGTGTTTAGTTAATGTTTGGATTTGATAATCTTAAATGTCTTTTCCTATCTGAAATCTTCTATGATTCTATGATTTCTCTATTTCTATGGGCCTAGGCTTGGCTGCTCCAAGATCTGCCTCAAATTTTATGATTCTAAGTTAAAGTTACAAGACAAGACTCTGGTGTCACTTTTACCATATAGAAATAGCAGCCTGTTGTAGTAAGCTGTTGATCCTAACGTGATATTACAGTTTGTATAGCAGCTCCACACAGGACAGATGTAAATGTTAAATCTAGTGGCCTGAACTGTTCATTCTTCCTAGGAAACTACATTTGAGATGACACAATAAATCCCTTCACAGCCCCGGGAGCCAAGAAATGAGAATTATGACATATGAAGAACAAATATGGCCTTTACAGTGTTGTAAATGCACCATAAATTATATGGCTTTTAGTATGAGGCGGTATAAGGCTATAAACAGTATTTTATCCTACAGGTGTGAATGATGCTTGATATTTTGCTACCTCACTGTTCATGTGTAAATAAAATAGCTTGCAAGTAAAATCAAATTTTTTAGCCCTTTGCTGGATTCTGTACAGCATGAATCTTTTGTACAGGGTTTTCAACTTCAAAATAAAGAAACATACAACAAAGCAACCTATCTTATTCATGGACTGATCAGTGCAAGGATTGGCTTGGTGTATGAGTTACAATAGAGCTGGAAAAGTTCATAAAATCTTATATTTGGGTAAAAGAAACTGCAAAGTTCATGGGAGGAAGGAAGATAAACTTCTAGCATTGAAACATAGCAGTTATTCTGGGGGAACTGGTGGAAACCGGATTTCAGAACCAACCCACAGAAGCATAAGCTCTACTGTGTCAGTACAGTTTTCAGGGGATAATGGGGAGTACTTGTTGAAATAGTATCCTCTACAGTGGGAATACAACATCAAGAACTGCTAGCTAGTTCATCCATCAAGAGACTGGATTCTCTGGACTTGAATAGAAGGGAAAACCTCAGCTTATGGATACTGTGGAAGAAGAGTATAGCATGAGTGGGCAGGTATATGATCAGTGGTACAGGAAGTTATAAAGTATGACTTAGATGCTGCAAAAAGATTATTTAACCGTGGCTGTGTGAACTTGAAGCAAATAATCAGTTTGTTTTAATGTTCAGAGTCAGCATGCTGACACAATACAACACTTAGTTTCTGTTATATGAGCAATATTCCATCACTTCAAACAGAAATGCCACATTAAATATTTGTGTGGAGCCTTATTTTCCAGAATTGCAAATGTTACTGCAACTACCATGCATGCAACTAATTAATCAATTGTCCAGGTACAGAACTCATGTAGTACAGTGTTCAGAGCCTGCACAATTAACTTTTCATTGATAAATTAAAGGGTATTTAGTTGATGAAGGCTATATTTTCCTTCAGAATTGCTTCATCACAGTGCAGCAGCAGCTTTGTTTTGTTTATATTTTTAAATATTCTGAATTACCTTTGCTCTATGAAGTCTGCTTCTTGGAGGGAAAAGAACCCAGCCCACCTAGAACTATGGATGGATCATCCTGTTGTTGCTACTGGCAGTAAAAGTAATGTGTATAACTGTATAGTAGTGTATTCCTGGCATAATGCTGATTAGTATGGCACCCATACATGAAGATGCACAGGCAGATCCTGGAGCAAACTCACATTCAAGACCTGAAATATGAGAGACGGTAGCTTGCAGGATTGATATGAATAGAATACAGCTCTTTTGTGATTGTTAAAGGAAAGCTTGGTGACATGAAGAAGTAAAGAAATAAACTACAGGGACTGAAAATGTATGTTTCTGAATAAGGGAACCATTTCATTTTAGTGGAGGACAATCTTTCCAGCACAAATATAGTCTCTGGAAGATAGTGACTTGATATTTTTCCTCTCCTGAAATGGGTGCTGGGTGTTTCTCTAAAGGTTCATTTGGTGGCTCAGTCCCAAAATAAAGAAACACCACACCAGCAGCACAAATATTAATCCTGTTCAGTGTTCAGCAATTTTGGGCAGTGAATATATTCACATGAGTGGTGCAACTTTTGTTTATGGAGATAGGTCATAAAATGCTTATTGAGCTATTAGTGCTTGCACCAAGTTCATATCAGTTCAAGAAGATGGATACTGCATGGGGGGACTTTAGTCTCCTAAAACACCATTGAGATCACAAGCAAATGAAGAAAAAGAATAGCAGAAGAGAAGATGGTGAATGGCCACAACACTCAGGTTGCAGAGAGGAACAGGAAAGGAACTGAAGCAGAAAATTAAATGGTCTGATACTGACTTTGAATAATAGCTATGGGTCACCCTGAATTTTACTGTACTGGAAATGCACACATATTAACACTCCCCAGCTGTGATCAATTTTGTTAAGGTGCAAGACATTTTCTTTGTCTCTGTCTCTTTTTCTCCCACTCCTTGTATGACTATGCATCCATAGGTTAGTAAGAAAGCTCTAACCACTTAGAAGATGATTCCATAGTAAAATTCCCTTTTAAATCTTTTGAAAAATTTGGGTATTTCCTTCTGCTTTCATTAACTCCTTCTGAAAAGTTGGTCGTCCTGTGAGCCCTTCACTCATCAGAATCTAATTATTATTGCCTTCCATTCAGGTTTGGCTGCCTGGGTCTAGCTATCAGAGGTAGCCTCATGGGAAATCAGACTTGCCGAGGTATTTGTTAGCACCGCCAGTTACTTCTCTAGTGGGAGGCACTTTTTTCTGCTTTCATTAACTCTTTTTTCCTGCTGACCACTCTTTCAAACCCACAATCATTGTATTCCCACAGTGAGCTGAGGCAGCAAAACATCCAAGCCATGGATTTTGAATTGTAAAAATTATAGCTGGAAGAGATCAATTAGGTTACCCTACAAACATTGCAAGATTATATCCCACACTATAGTTTTCTACTGTTTTATTCAGCCTAATTTTAAAAGCCTCAAGGGATGGGGCTTCTGCACTTCCTCTAGACTTTTCAATAGTTTAATATAGCTTACTGTCAATAGGATGATTTATTGTTTTCTTTTCCATTTACATATTCCTCTGCATAATTCATTTCCATGACCCTTAAGTTACATTCTTTTGAAAATATTTGAAATCAAAGATTCTTCCTTGATGGTGTCTTGACTGTATATGGGGTTTGTTGTTCAGTATCAATAATAGACATCTGCTATGGAACATATAAAACGTTTAGTATTTTTCTACTCTTTCACACATGTGCCTGATGAAAGGATACAAAGAAATGATCCTTCTAAGAGACTTCTCACTTAAGCAACTCTTAGCAAAGAAAATGTAAGGATTTTTTAATCTAGGCAATCATATCTGAGGAAAAAAAATAGCTTAGATTATTTCTAGAGAAAAAAAATTCACTATATTCAGCGTCTGCTTTCTTTTTCTTTTTTGTTTTCTTTTCTTCCTTCGAGCCCCCAATCTTATGATCACAGAATCACAGAATCACACAGAATAACAAGGTTGGAAAAGACCTTTAAGATCATCAAGTCCAACCATTCCCATCCTATGCTAAACAATATTCCTAAGTACCTCATCTACCCTTTTTTTGAACACATCCAGGGAAGGTGACTCAACCCCCTCCCTGGGCAGCCTGTTCCAGGCCTTGACAACTCCTTCAGTAAAAAAATTTTTTCTATTGTCTAATCTAAACCTGCCCTGGTGCAGCTTCTTGCTATTTCCCCTTGTCCTATCTGCTGTCACCTGGCTGAAGAGACCATCACCCACCTCGCCACAACCTCCCTTCAGGTAGTTGTAGGTGGTGATAAGGACTCCACTCAGCCTTCTCTTCTCCAGGCTAAACAGCCCCAGCTCCCTCAGCCGCTCTTCATAGGATTTGCCCTCCAACCTCTTCACCAGCCTGGTTGCCCTTCTCTGGACTTGTTTGAGGACCTCAATGTCCTTCTTATGGTGAGGAGCCCAGACCTGGACCCAGCACTCGAGGTGCAGCCTCACCAATGCTGAGTACAGGGGCACTATTACTTCCCTAGACCTACTGGCCACACTGTTTTTGATACAAGCCAGGATGCCATTGGCCTTCTTGGCCACCTAGGCACACTGCTGGCTCATATGCAGCCTGCAGTCAACCAACCCCCCCAGGTCCTTTTCTTCCTGACAGCTCTCCAGCCAGTCTCCCCCAAGCCTGTAGCGCTGCATGAGGTTTTTATGTCCCATGTGCAGCACTCTACACTTNACCACCCTTTGGGCCCAGCCATTCAGCCAGTTTTGAACCCAGCAGAGGGTCCACCTGTGGCAGCCACTTTCTCAATCAGAATGCTGTGATAAACCATGTCAAAGGCTTTACTGAAGTCCAGGTAGACCACATCCACAGCCTTCCCCTTGTACATTAAGTGGGTCACCTTGTCATAGAAAGTGATCAGGCTAGTCTGACAGGATCTACCTTTCATAAACCCATGTTGACTGGGCCTGATCCCCTGATGATCACATCATGCATGTGCTGCATGATAGCTCCCAAGATGACCCTCTCCATGATCTTCCCCGGGACTGAGGTCAGACTGACAGGGTTAGTATCTGATCTGTTGTATCCGTGATCAATCCTTGGCCAACATGTAAATCTTCTTCACCCTCTTCCTTTTCCACCATCTACACTCACTGACAGTGATTTCCAGTCTAGAGTATTGTTCACATCATCTTCCCCAGACTGTTATCTGAGGTCTTTTGCTACAGTTCATTTACTGCTAGTAATTACAACTTTTCCCCTTCCCCATATTTCAGTACTATCCTTTAAACCTTTCTTTTCTATATCTAACCAAATCATGTCTATTCTACTCTTGATACTGTTTTTCTAACTCTCCCACTACTGCCCTCCATGAACACTTACTTGTATTTCAGAACTCTCTTGTGAACTTTGAATTCTGCATATCACTAACACCCCCCCTTTTCTTTTTTCATTTCCTATTCTGAAATACTGTTGATCAGTACTGTGGTTTTTTCTCACATACAGACCTTGGACTACTGTTTTGTCACTTCATTTTCACTAGCAAAGGCTCATGTTGCAACAGGGTCTTATCTTAATTACTCCAGGTAGTTCTTCCAGGCTCTTATTATTTTTTTTCCAAGGCTTCTCCAGTTATCTATACACTTTGCCTTAGAGAACATTTCTCATCTATATCTATTAACTTATAAAGTCCTTGTTGTGCCACTCCCAGGCTTTACTCATGAGGTCCTGGTCAAAGACTATCATGCACTTGAAGATTTTGCTTGAATTTCCTTTCTGAAAGGACGATCTTCACTCTTACGCCTGCCTTCTTCACTTGTCACTGTGCACACCTGGAAACTCGAAAGCTTAAAAAAAACCCCATGTAGTTCTCCTTTGTTTGAGCAGGGTTTTGCTTAATCTTTCCGAAGCAATTTTACTTGCCATGCCCAGTGTTGTACTTATTATATGTACGCACGTGCAGAGCATCAACACAACAGAAAGGGCAAATAAAAGAATCTTTAAGCAAATAAAAGAACCTTTAAGGATAGCAATTAGATAGGTAAAAGCTATTCAGAAAAATCTTTTGAATTTTTTTTTAAAAGGAGGGATTTTGATACCTGTTTCTAAGTCAGAGTGCTAAAAAGCATAATTCCTTACTGCTTTAGGTCTTGCATGGGTATACTGAAAGCAAAAGCAGGCATTAACTTGGCAAATCAAGTAAGAACCATTAAGAACTTTCAAATGTTTTGCTAAAGAGTTTGACTGAAACATGCTTAAGAGTTTCATTAAACCAGCACTTCAACTTATTTTTATGTAATATACTATCTTTTTTATATTTGTCTCAGAACACTGAAACAGTCGAGCCAAGCCAAAACATTATAGGAAAACATTGTCAGTTGTTTTTATATTTTCTAGGCAACGATTGCCTTAAAACCACTTTTCTTCAGAGAAAGAAATGGTTTTAATCAAAACCACTTTCAGCTATGTCTAAACCAGATATGTGCCTATCCAGAGGAATCAGAAAGTACTTTGTACTGAATTTAATGTCATGCTAACACTGTTACAGTTTATGTTACTTAAATATTATTCTCAGAAATGTTGTCTTTTAATTTTACTATTTTTATTCCAGTGGGACAGATAAGGAGCTGGAAAGAATGAAAATGAGAATGCCTTCAGAGACAGGCATGAGTTGTCATTTGTCACTGCCAAAATCTATCAGTAATATGGTATCATGAGAGGGCACTGCTGAAAGACTAAGAATTTTTCTGGAACATTTAAGCGTGATATTGAAGTGAGATTTGGAGCAATGCCCCTAATGAAAAGTAATGCTTACTTTGTTAGTTGCTGTGAAGCAAGAAAAGGTAGACCGGGAGCCCCACCATTTATCTTCTTTTTGCCCCCAGGGGCTCCTTCCACTAACCTGCCTGACTAAAAATTTCCAGCGTGCTTGACGAAATTGCAGGCTTGCAAACATGTCACTGGGCTGCAAAGTAGGACAGTAGGGGCTCCTTTCCACTCTTTTCCCTGACCTGTGGCAGACACAGAGATTGCTGCCTTTTGATTCCCTCCTGATCCTTCTCAGAGCATGGGTGGGTTCCCACAGGCTGGAAGGAGTCAGCAAAGAGGTGGTGGAGAGGAAAGACTAGCAAAGGAAAAGAGAAGGGGACAGAGAAGGAGTTAAATATCAGCAGTTTTTCGAAGGCAGAGATGATAGCCATCCAACCACTCTCCTTCTCCTGTTTTTCAACAGCTCAGTCATGAAAGCAGAACCTAATAGAGTCTTTCAACTAATTCAGTTTCTGCAATTTAACAGGGCTCATTGACTTGTGCCTGTGGGATTTCCAAGTGGTCTCTCATCCAAGTGCTAAGCAGGCTCTTGAGTACTTAACTTGAAGACAAGATCAGGTGCATTTAGATGGTTATGAGTGAATCTACCACAGTCCTGTATCATTTTCCCTCTTAAAATCAGTTGTGAGAAGGCTAAAGAGTCATGGTATCAGGAGGACAGAGGCTCTTCATTGGCAGGATAAAGAGTACACTTCAAAGAGCTCTGAAAAATATTGTGCTTCGCAGTTGATTCGTTAAGTGTTAACACACTCTGGAGAGACTGTTGATTAAATGTTATTTTCCTTAAATCATGAAAATGTGAACACGAGGAAGCAAAAGAAAATGAATTATCCAAGGCTTCACCAAGAATCCGTGTCAGAATTCAACATAACTTTGCCTTTGTCGCCAAGGCTGTCTGTGGCTCAGGTCAGTAAAACTGCTACCTTGGACTTCTGGAGGGCAGACTTTGAGGGCACTGGTAGGAAGGGTCCCTTGGGAGGCAGTCCTGAAGGACAAAGGGGTCCAGGATGTCTGGATACTTCTCAAGAGGGAAGTCTTAAAGGTGCAGGAAGTCATATGAGGTGTGGAACATTATTATTATTACTACACATCCTTGTATCCATTCTGGGTTTTTCTGGACTTCCCAGCAGAACATATTATTTACAGTGAAATAAAATAATGTGATTTCTCTTTTTGTCCAATGTATTTTTGACATTTTAAAATTTTAAAGGCACAAGTAGCAGACAAGCTTGCAATTTATCCCAACTGATTATCCTCTCCTTAACAATTTTTTGCTACTGTGTACCATCAGTGGTGAATACGGTAATTAGGTTCCATAACAAGCAGAAGGGCCAACTGCTCCCTGCCTTCTGTGCTAAGATAATGCATTTTATGGCAGCTGGGTAGCAGGGTGGCATTTTCAGAGACACCCGCTTAAGTTATCTTATTTCACCAGCACACTAAAAACATTATGCAAATTAACAAACAACTTCAGTGCTGCTAGACAGTTTTCATTATGAAATTAATACTCATACTGGAGTACCTTCTTCCAATTGCATGGGAGGATCAATCAAGGTCAAAACACTTTACAAGAGAGGGTAAAATAAAGCATAGAGAAGGTAACCATGTCTTTGTTGTTATCAATAGTGAGGATGCTTGGTAGCCAGCCAAACGATTCAGTTTCAGTGTCAGTATTTTTCAGCTTGTATAAAGCAATTTGTTGAAGGCATTAAGCTTCCTTTATTCAGTTGTAATGGGCAATTCATTGACTGCTGGCCTTTTTGAAAAGTTGGTGCAGATCAATTAGAAAAATAATCCCTGCATCCCACAAAAGGCTGAGCTGGTGTAATCAGAACTGGAAGTCTGCATCATATTGACTCTTTGCACAGCTGAGTGAGAAAGCAGACCTATTGTTCAGATTTGGGAGACTTGTTGCTGGTTTGGTTACAGAGCTCGGAGTATTTAATTACTCGTCTGCAACACTTTTAGGGGTCCACAAGTTGGCTTCCAGTTTCATTCCACGGGACCTTTACTTCAGACATATTGCAACTCAGGCCTGATTCCAACCCTTTGCCAACCAAGGGAAGCTTTTTTGCTGGCTTAAATAACTACTGGACAGGACTCTATTTGTTGTTTTTGCTGTTACAGTGTTTTTCTTATAAAATGTATTTTGATAATTAGATTTTCTTAACTTCTTTCTTTTTCCTTTTCTCTTTCACTTTTTTCCTTTTCCTTTTTCTTTTTCCCCATTTTTTTTCTTTTTCCTTTCCCATCCCTCCCATTTTCACCTTTTCCCTTTTTATTTTTAGACAATAGGCTTTACCTTTCAGTTATTAACTCAATCAGGCTTTTATCATTTTTCCAGCAAAATCTCACAAGGAATCTGTTCTCACAAGGAATTAATACAGCTCAACACCACCGGGATAAAATAAACTCAGTAACTCCTGTGTCGATACATATTTATTCTTCTAGAGCATTTGTTTAACACTAATGCTGGAATCTTTTGTATTGATTACAAAAGCTTCTGAACATCTAAATTAAATGTTTCTCATGGTCTTTGATATAACTGATGTCTTCTTTTACCTTTCTTCATTAATTTTTTAGTATGTTATTAATCAGCATTCATTATTTATATTCTCTGCATGAAGCTGCTGTTTATAGTTTCCTTTCATCAGAACAACCTCTCAATTTGAGACATTTTATTTTTGATAATTGATCTACCAGGCATTAGTTAGTGTAGATTGATGGAAACTGTTACTCACTTTCACATCTAGTATAATCTCATTGCATATTATAAATTTCTGATATTTTCTGCATTTCAGCAAAGGTTGCTATGTTAAAATGCTATGTTTGCAATCCTGGCAGCCTTGTCCTTTCCTTTAAAAGGAAAATTTTCATTTTTGTTTTGACTGAAGAAAATTTGTCCATTGCTCAACCATTTGTAAATGTACCTAGGAATAGCTCATAGAAGACAGTCAGAGCTTGTATTTTTTTAAGGATATTTCTATTTTTTGAGGAACCCTAAGTGGGCTGCTATTGATATGAATCATTGCTATGTTCATAACATTAAACTCCATATTTAATGGATGATGCCAAAGCTAGTGAAAGGATGATACCAAAGGAAATGGACAGTTCTTTGTGAAGGAGCTTGAAATGAGAGGCAGCTGTTCAAGATGCAGGGCAGATAGCTGTGGCTGGTAGGGATAGAAAGTGCTGAGGGTTATCACTATCAAATTGCAAAATCAATATCCTCTTACACCAGCTTCATGGGAATGACACCAAATGGTTCTTGATTTCTTAGCATCGTTTAAATATCACTCAGTTGAAATGCCATGGGAGGCACATGATAGATGCAGACTGAACTGAGCAGAGGCCAGGCCTGTGTTTGGTTTCCTTGGCGACAGCAATAGAGCTATACTTTTGTGATCGAGGAAAGTGGAAGAGACAAAAAGAAGTGGGAGAGCTGAAGAAGGTAAGGGTTGGTTAGGGCTACTGAAGGCCATCTATGTGCATAGCCAGAATACAAATTTTGTAGGGAATTAGACAGTTGGAGACAGCAAAGCAGTTATTATTAGCTTCTTTGGTTTGCACCTACTGGGGGTGACATGAAGTGCTAAAGACTGGAGGGAAGAACTAATAGTCTTTCATCTCTGTACGCACACACATACATGCACACACACCAGACTCTTCCATATCCCAGGAACTGGACTAGAAACCCTATATTTCTGAGGATTTTCCTGACTCTGTGTTCTGGTTCTGTCATTGGCAGAAGACTCAGTCAGCTTTTTCCTAGGCATTGAGCATGTTGCAATTGAGTTTTATGAAAACTTTGAGAAGCCTTTAGCAAATTCTGATGCTGTGTACTTCCTCTAAGAGACTAAATACAGAATAGAAGACTAAATTTGAATGGGAAGTCAGCAGGAAAACTAAGAGGGAGCACGGACAGAGAATAATCAAGCAGGTGAAGAAGATTGAGAAGATGGAAGATTGAAATAGGTTTGTCAAGAATCCTATAATACTAGTCAAGGCATATAAGCCAATTTTTTTATGATGGTTCTCTAATTATTTTTCGTAAGGACCTATCTAACTCCTGGCATCCGATTTTCAGGAATGATGAGCACTCTGTGCAAGAATGATGCCAACGGGGACTATGTGCGGAGCTTATAAAGTGTGAAGCAATGTTAAGTGCTTGAAAACATAATTTCCTCAGTGACTTAAATTGGCCACTTCAAATCTATGTATACTGTGGACTTTAATCTCTCCAAGCCTTAGCATCTCAGCTGTGAATGGAGGAAATGTTTTGAAAGGGTGCTACGAAAACAAATGCATGATAGAGATGAGTTACACAGAAAAGCCCATGAGGAAATTATTAATTCTGTCTTCTGAGCAGTGTTATAATTGTGTGCAATAAATAAGGCCTAGAGCTGCACAGTGAAGAATAAAGAGAAAACAAAATACTGAACTGCTGCTCATTAAATGAGCACTGTCTCTTCTGTGCAGTGAATGAAACAGGGTTCCTCTGGGAAAAAAAGTATGTGACTATGCAATTAAAAAATATATCATTATGTGTTCACATGAGGGAGACAAATTAAGGCAACTTGAATTCTGACATTTTCTGATTTTGAGTGTTTTCTATGCTGACTCATTTTGCAGGCCTTGGAAATCAAACCTTCAGGCTGGTTATGTGATCATGCATTCTCCACAGGAACTTTTTCTCTGTTTCACCAACTTCAAACTTGGCAAAAATTTTAAGGGCACTAAAGGAAGCATTCAGTTTGAGGTTACATATGTAAATGTAGGTGTCAAGTTAGTAGACATCCTTAGAGACGAAGTGTTTAAATTCCTGATGCAGTCAGTAGGGACCTAGTCTTAGTCCAATTGCCTGCACAGAAGTCCATTGCTATTTTATATAAATATATCGTATATGGTTTTCTGCCATGACTGCAGAAGAGTCTCTCATAAATCCTGTGTCCAATTTGCTTAACCCATATGGTGACCAAGGGCATCTCAAATAGTGGTGGACACCTGACCAGATATTCATGCTCTGAAGCAATGCAGTTGACAAAGCCTAGGAAGAGGGTGAATCTCCTCTATGTAAATTTATCAACTAAATCATTCTTCAGGCTCAGCTGACAGAATTTAGATCTTCATTGACTAAAACTGGAGCTGAGAGATAATGTTCCCTTATTTATCCCTAAATCTGGATATCTAAAATTGTATATCTTTCAATGAAGCTGAATCCTGAGTTGAGTACCTGAAAAAATGTTATGTTCTT
>VZTU01000571.1:590-76694 GCA_013400835.1 Zapornia atra
ACATATAAAGTTATACTATTAAAAGTAAAACTTTTTTTTCCCCTCCAAAATTTTAATTTTATGTTTAATCTGTGGATTTAATTTACTCTTTCATCATCTTGCATTTATGGTCTGATTTCTTTCTCTCTTATTTCTTTTCTAGTTAATTACATTTCAAGTTTTAGCTTGGTTCTCAATGAAATTATTGTTTCACTTTGATCTTTCAAGAATTTGTGGAACTGCTTTTCTTTTTCCTTTCTGCTTCTCTATGACCGGCTTGGCTGTACTCTCATCTGCCTTGTCTAAGGCCTTACTACTGGCTGCTGTGGGCTTTAATGATTGCCCTTAAATTTAAAGTGCCTCCCAGGGCAATTTGCTAACATAGCTGAAATTACTTTCCTCAACAAACAAAGTACTTGTATCAATTGGGTTATCATATCAGTTTAAAAATGAGTCAAACTGTCTGGTTGAGAACTGCTAGCGCTTCGGTTCTTACAGGCAGAGTCTCAGCAACACATGGCTTTGATTAGACCCGACAAAATGTTGAGAAGGCCATTAGCCATTCCAGGGACTTATGTGTTCAGGCAGAAATTGGAAGTTTTTGTTAAATGAGGAATGTAAAAGATTCAGACAGAGGGACCTTCCTGTGGCTCAAAATATGAAGCACCATGACACTTTCTGTATTAAAGAGGATGTTTTCTTACAAAACTGTTTTGTCTATTACATAAAGAAGATTCAGTGTCCTGGATTATGAAGATATTCTCATAAATTCCCTGTCAATTATGGCAATACAAAGTAACCCAAATGAAAAATAAAAACACTGAGGGCATAATTCATTGTGGATTACATGCTGCAAGACAATAGAAATATAATTACTTTCATTTCACAAACTGAGTAAAGGAAGTCTGGAAAAAACATGGCACAAGAGAGTGGTTAGTCTCTGTAAAAAATTACCCTTTTATACTGTCTACAACCAGAACCACACTAAAGCTGTATAGCCCAGCATTCCTCCTCCTTTCTGTGTGAAACTGCACTGCCTGCCTAAATAGTTTTTTTCTCTTGTGCCAGCTGTACCACAGCCACTGTTGATTTCTCTCCTTTTAGACCAGTCATCATGTCTCTTAATGAGTCATTATACACATGTGTTAATTAAGCTAATGTCAATTTCCTTGTGAGTGCAACTTTGCTCTTCTTAGGCACCCAGCAGTTCTGGAAAATGAAACAATCCCTTGCTTTATTTGAAGGGATAAGGAACCAAAGGGCTCATACATCTCATGACGTACACTTTAAATAACAATAAGTGCGGTTACCTTTTCAGAATACATCTAATCCAAGTACTGCATGGTCTCCAATGACTTCAAAAAAACTGCTCTTCACTCCATTGACCTTAACATTGAGTAACAACACTTTTGGAGTATGAGGAAATTTTTTCTAGTTTCTCAAAATGAACTTCCCCTTTTTCTAATTTTTCAGAGGTAAAACAATTGACATGTCCAGTTATTCGTGATTCTCCTGGGAATTCTTCTAAGTGTTTTCCCCAAATATTGCATAAATTCTAAAATTTCTGTATTTTCCCTATCACAGGTAATGGGACATGAAAAAAGTATTGTGCATTTTAATGTGTCTCTAATTTATGAAGGTTTATTTCCTTTCTGGAAAGCAAATGAGTGCCCCCAGTGCCATGTGACACAAAACATCGTGCTGTCCTCAAGGTCATTGTACAAAGCTATATATGTAGATATTAAGAGATATTTTTAATTAAGAAAGAGAATGAAATGAATTGTGCGTGGCAGTAGGAGGTAGGATTTTCTTAAATTCTCCTATATTTGGTTGAATATTGTAAAGGTTACCAGGACCTAGGTGACTATGAGTTAATTTCCCATGGACTTGGGTGATTTGAGTTCCACCTGTTCGTATCGTTAGAGATTTGACCAGCATTTTTCATACTCTAAAACATTTGATCTAAACAAAAAGGTTTTGTTAAAAAACATGCAGTACAATGTCAGTAGCTTTTCCTGCAGGTTGGAATCTTAAGCAGCTACAATGATGACCCTGACTACTTTTGAATATTGCAGTGACCATCCTTTGAGAAACTATGGGCATTAAGAGAGAGCCATTTTCAAAGAATTCAAAGGGAAGACAGAGATGAAACGGTGATTTGCACTGATAGAGATTATTTGCTGCATATATATAATGTGTGAAAATCTACCTTTTGGTCATTGAAATGCCACTACTTGATCCTTCCCTCCCATCTCCAGGGCAGCCTCAGCATTTTTATAGAAAAATCTGAAAAGAGCTGAAGAAGAGAAAGAACACCAAATCCTGATTCAAAGATGCCAAACTCTCGGCCTACAATATATGTAGAACCCACATAGTCTTGTATTTCAGTTAAATTTGACTCTTCTTTTTCTTTTTGCCAATGAAAAACCTGCTTAAATTGCTCCAAGGCATTAATTTTTTTATTTCTTTTCCTCCTTCCCCCGACATTTATGTTACAAAATCTCCCCTTGTATAAATTCAGCCCAAATTGAACTGTCAGTCATTTCTGAATAGGTTATGCAGGAGATGTTAACTCTGAAAAAGGCAAGGGTAAGTGGATGTTGTAAGATGCTAAGAAAAAAAAGAGACTGGCATGGTGTATGCAATTAGAAGTTCAAACAGGAATCTGCTTTACTTATGGAAATACCAATCAAGAAGCTGCAGCAGAGAGTCATTACAGAAAAGTTTATCTGTGATGAAGTTAGGAGAACTTAGTTTTCTAGTAGTGTTAGAAACAAGTATGGGTGCTAGTTAAAAAAAGAGAACATCGTGTGTATATATATTCTAAGATTATGTATATTATGCAAGCTTGATTGCATACTTTAATTGCACTATACTGGTAAAACATATCTGCTTAATATCATTTTATTTTTTAATTAAATCCAAATTCTTGGTATTAGACAAGAATCCTGATGTCACATTTACAGTTCATTAGATTCATAATTAAAATGTGACTAGAGAATTAGGGAATATTTAATTTGGAAAAGCATTTTATTTCCTTCCTTCTGTAACAGGCTGGGCTAGGTTTCTACAAATGAATTGTACATGCAACAGCTACAAAAGCTCATCGCAACAGGGAGACTTAATTCTATTACTAACATGTTCATGGACATAAGGCTAATACATAATACATCTTAATAATCCCTACAGTGCGAACGCTGCAGATATGCCTCCACCTCCGTCTCACAGATTTTTAAAGCAACACTACCACTCAGAAAGAATAAACCAGTGAGGTACTGATGTTATATCAAAACTTGGATAAATGTAAGTAGGACCTCACCTTTTTCTGACTACTTGTACTCGTTCAGGCAATGAAACAGGAGAGAAGCTGGTGCTAACTAGTCCACGCTTGGTGACTCTTTATCCTAAGCCAAGACACACATTCTGCATCAGTACTTCTACTCTAAAAGTCTAAAAGTATAAATAACAACAAATAGGTGTTTGAGAAGGATGGTGGGGAATACATATTCAGCATAAGAGAACTTTTACCTCTAGAGAAGATGAAAATTCAGTATTCAAAATCTGTGGACTGGATTTTTAGTCTCTTTTCAGAGGCAGGATTGATAAGAAGTGGTGAGAACACAGTTTCCTCAGAACTCCTTTGGTTCCCTTCGTCACCCCGCCACTAAGAATCGGGCAAATGATATGAGGAGTGGCTGAGGGAGCTGGAGGTGTTCAGCATAGAGAGGAGGCTGAGGGGAGACCTTATCACCACCTACAACTACCTGAAAGGAGGTTGTAGAGAGGTGGGAAATGGTCTCTTCAGCCAGGGGACAGGAGATGGGACAAGGGGAAATGGCCTCAAGCTGTGCCAGGGCAGGGTCAGCTCAGATGTTAGGAAAAAAATTTTTACCAAAAGAGCTGTTGGGATGTGAAACAAGCTGCCCAGGGAGGGGGTTGAGTCACGACCCAGGGTGTGTTTAAAAAAGAGTAGAAGAGGTACTTAGGGATATGGTTTAGCATAGGATAGGAAAGGTTAGACTTGATGATCTTAAAGGTCTTTTCCAACCTAGTGATTCTGTATCATGGAAGTGTTTCAGTCAACAGATAACTAATCAAGGTCAGGGAAGTATTTCCATCTAGGGGACGTTCTCCACAACTCGAGGGGTTATGCTATACTTACTCCAGTTATACTTACAGGAGCCTTGTTTTTCTCCGAATTTTTCTTCAGCTGCTTTGGAAAAGGGTTTTAGTTGCTAACTGAATCATGTTTCCTTTCTGAAATCCAGGTGGTCGCCCTGGAGAGCTGCTCTCTGAAGTCCATACAAAAGGTGTTCATGCAGCCAAATACATTATGTGGAGTAAATATGGAAAGTGTGCTTCTCGTGTTGTGAACCTTTAAGCTGAACCCTGAAGTTTTTGTCATTCCAAAATGTGCTGCTACTGCTGGCCTGTGTGCATATGGTCTGGAGAGATCAGTGCTGCTTGTTTGATGCACTGCTGTACATTTTTTTTTGCTGTTGATCCCCAGAATACCATAAAAATAAATGTACAACTAGGCAAAAAGATAAGGGAGGGCTACAAACAGAAGGAAAATTTAATAATTCCGAAGTTGTTAGTGGAGCAAAAAATTTCCAAAGGTAACAAAAAGAATAGCTGTATTTCATCTGAATGACAGAAGAGATGGAGAAAACCTGCTCATTCAGAACTGGATAATGATGGAGAGAAGGATGTCTTCCTTGGTGACAAATGATGGTGAAGTTATTTTCCATTTCTGTGCCCCTTCCTGCAGCTGAGGAGCAGGCGGGGGAAGAGCTGATAAACATTTTGTTAATGAGAGTGCCTGTATGGAGAGATTGTGTTTCTAGGTAGCAATGCTGATTTGTTCCTGTTTTCATTAGCTACTTGGAGTCATATATATACTTACATAGGTATATGCACATATATATTTTTACACATGCATGCATAATATACATGTAATTAATACAAGCGTATTGGCAAGGAGAGGTTATGGCTTAAAAAATATTGTCACTAATAACATTCCTGTAATTGAACTTGTATGCTTTCTCCACATGTGTTATGACTATAGGACTAATTAATGAGTTAGGATATATGAGAATTATATTATTTTCAGATACGTTTATAGAAATGTGAACAAAAAGTTAAGCAGGTTTCAGCATAAAGGATGGTCATTTAGGGATGGGAGGATTCCATTGCCACCCAAGATTTGAACTTAAGTACCCGCTTTTCAAACAGCTAATAATTCAAGAGTTTTGTAAGTTCTGTTTAGTTCTTTTATTAATAGAATTCATAACAACTTGTAGTTATAAAGTCATAAAATTATTATCTTTAAACCTTTTACCACAGGAATATCCACTCTGTTAAAACATAGTTCCTGTTCCTGTGGTGTAACACTGTGTTTGACTCCACTGAGAGAAAACCCCTCCAGCATATCTTCTTCCCTACATGTGCTAAACAACAGCTTAGCACAAATGTCTTTTAAAACTTTTATCTTAGTTTCAGCTACAAGTTATCAATTCCTTGTAGACTTGAAGTTAAACAGCATATTTATTTATTTATTTTGGGTTTCTTTTAAAAAAAAAAAGGTGATGATGGGGAGAAAATGAGCTGATGATGTAGAAGCAACCCAAGCAAGTGCCATACCAAATGTGTAAACTCTATCACCAGCCTGCCTGATTCAGACAGAATGCCTTTTCACATTTCAGCTTCATTTATGTACTGGGAAATCAGAACATTGTTGGTGTGATCAAGGGGTCATATTTCTTTCTTCGGAAGTCCCTCTACTTCAAAAATGAGGCAATTAATTGCCAGTTATCTGTTTTTCACTCGTTACAGGTTTCTTTTCTCATTCCTTTTAGTTTATCGTCGTGACATTTCCTTTTTGGTTTGCACTGATGACATATCTTTCAAAATATAACTGGTTCAGAACTTTTTGTTCATAGAAACTTAATTGTTGTGGTTGTTTGTTAGTTTTAAATTGCAACTTGAAGAGAAAACCAGAAATGCAACTGTTTAAGAAAATGTATATGTGAAAGCCCCATTTCTAGCTTCAGTCTGCTTCAGCTTAGCTTTGGAACTTTTTGAAACACTGATTGTATGCTGTGCCATACAATCCTAGTATATGTTTAACCAGAGGCTCTGCTACAAAAATACAACCAATATCTGATTCTCAGTGCACTTATTAAATGAAATGTGGATTTGTGAGCATAATTTTAGAACACAACAGAAAATTAACCATAAAAAGATTTTTTTTCCTGTTCTTGGATTTCAACGTGTTCTGTAAAGCAAGGAAAAGAAAGAAAGGCTTGTCAAATCATCACTGCATGGAAAATATTCAAAACCAGTATGATTTAAAAGAAGAATTTTCATTTTGATAATCCACAACTGGACTGTTACAGACTGAAAAATAAACTCCATCTGTTCTGTGGTGTCGATGCTTAACATGGTAAATATAAGGTACTGGAGATTCTATTACTAATGGCAATTTCAGACTGATAGATGTAGTGTCCATGTCCTATCTGTCTCAGTTACATCTTGAAGACATGGATCGCCCACTTTCAAGAAAGACTCTTGTAGCACCGAGAAACACTGAAAAAGCTGTCTTATAAATACCATTTCTAAAATCCAGTATAAGTAAATATCTGTGGCGGCTGTCTTTTCCAATTTCTCCCACTTCTTGTCAGAGCATTCAATCTGATTATTTTTCTTAATGTTTTGATGTGTGCTGTTCTCTCCAGTCCTTAGTAGTCATCTAGCAGCTTTGAGAAAATGATTTTCAATGAAAGACATAGGCCAGCTTACAGAAATCTATCCTAAGACACAGAAAACGTAACTGACTCTATAAATAGAAAACTGGTTTGCTTTTGAAATGGGAAGCAATGGAATATCTTTCAGTATAGTGGCTTTTTTTTATTTTTATGAGGCAGGTTCTATTTTTTTTTTCCACTGAAATTTATGTAATAACGATATCAGTACCAAGGGCTTTGATTAGAGAAGGATTAACTCTGAAAATATTGTTTGGCATTTATAATGGAAATAATATTTGGGCCATAACTTGGAACAAAAATACTTATATAAGGAAAAACCTGTGATACTGTTGCTATCATCAGTTTAAAATCGATGAAACTGCTCTGTAGGACTCTGCCTGGCCTTTCTCATTTTTAAATGTGAACTCATAAATATTTAGTTTATGAGATATATTACCTAAGAATTTAAAATACATCAGACAGTGTCACAAGCTTTAACTACATATCAACTAAGGTGAGAGAACTTACAGTGGAAAATAATAATAATAATGATGATGATAATAATAATAATAATAATAATAATAACAATAATATGATTGAAATAATAAATTTCAGATTAGAGCAAGACTTCAGGGTCACTTACTGCCCATGCTTAATAGGAATAAATCCAGAGAGGCCCATTGAGTACAGATATTTCAGCACATCTCGGAGAATCTGGCTATTATTTGATTTGTTCTGTTAGCACATCCTATCATGAAGCTGGATGGAAAGCCACAGAGTGCCTGAGGTCATGCCCAAAGCCTACAGGCTCTCACGAATCAGTGCATTTCAATGACACTTGCCACATTGATTGCAGTCGGAGCTCTTGACTAGAGAGAAAATAGCCCCACTCTGCCTTAGACCTTCTGTCCACGTGTTGCTTTCAAATACTGTATGTGCAAAATCCACCTTCAGCTTTTCAAGAATGCCTAATATGGTTATTAGGAGACAAATTTCAAGTAAGTGTTAAAAATATTGCAATAGACTGGGCAAAATTAAAGCTGCAACGTGTCTTGAGTGCAGAAATTGTCGATGTTGAGCTCTTACTGGATCAAACCATGAAAGAAATGTGGAAAGAGAAAAAGTCCTACATTTCTGGATGGAGCATACGTATCCAAAGGAAAGAACAGAGGATTAGTATTTAAGATAGATGTGGTTCTTGGTAAAATACAAAGTGACAGATTGAAATTTGATTTAACAAAATTATAAACATTTACTATTCTAAAACTGTTAATAGGGAATGCCAGAGGTATAATCGTACATTAAAATCAGAAGATCGGGCTGTAGTGTTTGGTGTTTTTCCAGTTTTCCTTATGTAAAAAAATCATCATTATTATTTCAGTCCTTCCTAACTTCAGGCCAACAGTTACTTCTAACTCAGACATACTTATTCAAAGTTAGGATATATCTGAATCGGGGCCTGAGTTGTATTCATAATAGCTACAGTGAGTGGATAGTGAGAGCTACTCTTTGTGGACACAACTGATTAAAATCAGACTCCTATTCGTAATTCACTGAGGTTTCACTTCAACAAGGTTACGTGGATTTCATTACATTTGTTTCAGTCAATAAAATTTTTTCTGTAATTATTGTTATGCTCTCATGTGTGAGAAGATAGCCTCATGTCATTTCATGCAGAAATTTTTGTTATTGCTAGAGTTGATATTTTGGTCTCCATGCAAGACATATTTTTCATAATTCTTATTAAGCAATAACGATGTAGTTGCATTTTTACTATTCATTAAAGTTTGAAACAAAGACACTTTTGTAAAGTATTGGAATAAAAGTTTCACTTTTCATGGTTGTCCATCTTCCTTTAGCCGATGGAGACAGTGCAGTGGACTTGAAGTTGGACTTTTGACTATAGTTGGGGAGAAATTGAACATACATTCAAATCCAGGATTGTATTCAGTGTTTATTTTAGCAATTCATCTTAAGCTTATGAAAAAAACCCCAAATATTGTGAAGTGATTGCACATCCATTTGTATTTTAAATTAATGGAATATTTCTCATTCAAAAAAAGGCAAAGTAATTTCCATCTTGTATGTACAGATATCATGTAAATGCTGTAATTGAAATTCATGACTGTTAAAACATTTTTAAGAGAACAGAATTGATGTTCAATTACCTTTTCAATATTTTGAGCACTGTTGTTTTAAAATGCTTTGGTTAGTATTAAAAAGAAAATATTTACCATATTATTACAAGCTGTGTCACCTTCTTAGATGCATAACAGATTAATAGGTTATTAAAACAGTTTTAGAATGCATTTTCCTCCTTTTAGATCAGATTCTTCTGATATTTTCTGTTCTTGTCACAGAAATACCTAGTTAAAACCATCTGTCATATGAAAATGATACTGTGCACAAAGAATTCCTTTGATAAGTATGGTGATAATTAGGTTTCCTCATTTAACTGGCAGGATTATTGATAAGATGTAACAATAACTCTACTCAGCTCTGATTAATCAGTGTCTTTATTACTAGTGGAGTAGTAATACTTCCCTTATTGTTTGTGTGTCATTTATTTACAGGTTTTTTTCTTCAGTGCCTATGGAGGAACGTGGAATAACTTCACAGACCTTTACTGGTTTTCTCTGAAATTGCTGCAGTTCTTTAAAAAAAGTAAACTTGGTTTACTGAACCTATTTACATGTGTATTTTAAATTACAGTACCCTGTATTAGGGTCTAGCTCTACTGTAGCATACCTTCTTAGCTAATACAGTTACAAAGAGCAAGCAAACAATAGATGTGTGGTAATAAGGGTTTAAAAAAAAGCTAAATTACTGAAAGGTGGAAGTTTATCAATTACACACCCTTATTATGAGTTTCTTAAGTGAGGCACCTGCTTTTATCATCTGTGGCCTCTGAAGATGTCAAGGAAAAATATTTTATCCTTACAATTTAATAATTTTAATTAAATTCAGTAATTAAAACATCAATAGCAGATTAATATTTTAAAATTTGGGCCAGAGGGAGAGAGAGGGATGAATTATATGGTAGATGACGGGAAAAATAGCAGAGACAGGTGAAAGACAAAAGCAGGAAGAATAGCTGAGAAGCAGGTTACTTCATTTTCAATGGTTCTGTTTCCTCCATATTGCTGTTATGGACCTGCAGGAAACCTTAAAGCTGGAGCAAAGTGCTCCAAACGACCACATCACTACAACTTAACAAGTTACTCTTTCTTAGTTGAACCTCAGTAACTGATTTGGTAATTCCCCTTAGTTTATTTTAAGCTCAGAATTAAATGTTAGCTCAAACCATTATAAGTTTGTGTTTGTCCCTTGCTAAAAAAAAGAAAGGACAAGAAACAAAAATTCTCCTAGATTTGGGCAAGGGAATTTGCCAGCTCTTCCCTATGAATTTCCCCTGTGAACTTGTATAATCTTGAAGAAAGAGTCACAGTAGCAAATAGTGCCAACCCTTCCCACTTGCAAGGGCAGCAGCGTGGTAAACACAGGAGTGAATTTACAGAAAAGCCTGGTAGCTGGGTGAAAAGACCTCCAATGAAGAAATGCAAGACTCTTCCATCCACCTGCCTTCTTTCCATGCGGGACTGGTGCTTATAAATTTAAACAATAAAAATTTTACTTTTTTCTTTTTTTTAAAAGGAGATTAACCTTGTTCATACTAATAATCTTAGAAATTACTACAATTGTACTCATGTCTAATTGAATTAATTGTACCAGGATTATCTGAAGTTAAAATGTATTTCCTCTTATTGAAACTAAGATTGAATTACAGTCACCCAGATGGTTTAATATTTTATTTTAGTGATTTTTAAACACTGATTTATAGTTAGAACTTTTTTCTATTTTTCTGAGAAATCAGAAAGTTATCTTACTAAGTACAAATAGGGTTTGATATACCGTGTTGTACCAGTTCAGCTGCCTTTTTTGTGTGTTTTCAGTGTAAAATAATTGCAGCACTAACCACTCACTGATGGAGTGCTACAAATAATAGTACTGAAGCATTTATTGAGGTCAGTCACAAGAGTAAAGACTGTGCACAGCAGAAAGCACAGCAGAGCAAATCCCCCACCCAGCTAATGAGAGCGTTGGGTGACATCACCTCCACAGCAGAATGTAAAGTCAGAAGAACTCAGCTCACCCTGGCCACTAACTTTAGTGACCTCTGTGATCTTGTCCAACAAGGAAACTTATACTGCAATGATCCAGGTGGGTTGAAGACTGTGCCCTCCAATCATTTCAAAATGGATCTAGACACTTTGGGACCCCTGTTTAACACACTGTGTGTTCTGGTTTGGGAATTTACATCCACAGTAAATATGTTTTTGTGAATCAAAGCCCCTAAAAATTAGTCTAGCTACAAGCAGAGGAGAAGAAGATAAAAACCCCTATTTTTCTTTTCCTGCAGGTGTTTGAGTTGGGAACCAAAGTGCACGTTTCCCACAGTGAGAAAAATCAAAGTGTCTGTATGAAAGCGATGAACAGTACCTCTTCAAGGAGAATTAAACAAGGTAAGTTTTTATCTCTTTCAGTTGTAGTAGGAAGCCACAAAGTTACCATGGCTGCAATTATGTGGATGCAGCAGCTAAATATGGAAAATACCTCAATTACATATTGATCTGTCTCTTTTGGTTCCTAACTTGCTTTCAGCCTTTTTGCTCAGTTTTGTACAAAAGGGGGAAAAAGGGGCAAACTTTTGGCTTTCATCATGCAAATATGCAGGGTTGCACTGCTATTGTCTGGGCAACATGAGCCTAGTAGTTACTTTGAAACCTTTTTAATATATAGTGGGATCAAAGGTATGTGATTACATTTGGCAAGGAATAGAAGGGTGGACATACATGAAGGGGAGATGAGTACACGTAACTGAAAGTGAGCTACATTTTGTTTCCCTACTATTTGTTTTTTAACTCTGAGGAAGAGAGAGAAACACAAATGAGTACCCTGTGTCCTTCAGATCAGTTCTCTGTACTTCCATGGGCACAATCCCTTCTTTTTTTGCCTCTAAGGGGTGCAAAATTGTTACCACAGTGTTGCAACAAGCTGGGGTGTGTGTGGGAATAGTACTTTTGTGATTAAACAAAATGATAAAAATCTTTCTGAGATGCACAAGACAGCTCGCTGTATGAGACCTGTGGTTCCTGGTGGGTTTCAGTGTCATCTCTTCATGTTTCAGAGTGGGAAAGAGCATTGCTTTGTTGTGGTCTGAGAACATGATGAATCACAGAAGGCCAGGCACACAGCACAGGACTTCTTTTGGACTTGAGTGCATGAATCCAAGGGAAATGGTATCTTTGCACAGGGGGCCAAGGCTCACTCATGGGGTGTAGTACTTTTCCATGTGAGAAAGGCCGCTATTGTCCTATTCTCTGACTATTCTGTGAAGAATGAGACTGTATAAAATAGTTTGCTAAATAATTGAATTATTCTTCCTGGAAGACCATCAGGCAGTCGGACTTAGATTTGTTTCTCAAACCTTGTGGTGATAACAATCCTGGTAGATTTGAAACAAAAATTTCACCTTGGGCAAAATGCTGTCCTTAAAAAATTGCACCTAGACTTCTTTTGATGAAAGAAGACTTCCTGTGCAAAGCGATGTTTACCTGTGAGAATTAGACTTTTTTGCGTTAGATATTTTCTGATCTTCAGAGATGCAAGGTAGAGGCTTTATTTCTTCGGAGTGGCAGCCCCAAATTATGGAATCTGGGCATTCAAAAAACATATTTTATACAGGTGTACAGAGGGAGTAAGACAATACAGAAGGAGCTGAGGTCTATAAAGGTTTCCTACTTAGTCTTCTAATAGTAGGCAGCTGAAAGAGCAGAAATTATAATATTGATGGAAGCATGAAAAATCCACAGGACTCTGCACTTCCCATTTTCTTCTTGTTGTGCTTACTGACTCCACAAAAAGCTGAATCTTAATCTCTGTCAACTTTTTCCATGATATCAAAGGCATTATAGAAGAAGTAAATGCACACGTCTCCTAGAATGCTAGACTTGAAAAGAGGACAATTTTGCTTCTGTGGTATTTCTTTGGATATAATTTAGATTTATAATGCTGCAAATGAAAATGTAATTTATATTCATTATTGATAAAAGAGTGACTATCCAAATTGGTGAAAGTAAAAATAAGTACTGCCTGAACAAGGATGGACATCATGAGAAATTATGAAACTGCCATTAGATTCTTCAGGAGAAAATTTGACTTTGTGTTATTTAAAAGAGATTGATCAACAGCACTTTTCAAACCAGTGGTATTTACATCAGAGAAACAGTTTACTAGCACAGCTGAGTTGCTTAAGACTTGTGTCTAAGTAAAAACAATATCCTAATTATTGTCAAATCACTGTAATTGCCTGGTGACACTTTTGCTATTGTATTCTCATCAGGCATGACCTCACTTTCTTCAAGGTCTCTCCAAATGTTAACTGAATTGGTCATTTATTGATCATACCTTCATGCTAATCAGTGTAACATTTCACATGCAATTGAGATGCTTATTAATTCAGAGGGTAGGTGGCAGATTGATTCCCATGAGAATCCGCTGAAACATACGTTAAGTTACCAGAAGCAAGCTTTTTAGTCTTGTGAAAAGGAGGCTGAGGGGAGACCTTATCACTCTCTACAGCTACCTGCAAGGTGGTTGCAGAGATGTCGGGGTTGGTCTCTTCTCTTGGGTCACAAGTGATAAGAAGAGAGGGAATGGCTTAAAATTGCACCAGGGGAGATTTAGGTTGTATATCGGGAAGAATTTCTTTACTGAAAGGGTTGCCGGGCATTGGAACAGGCTGCCCAGGGAGGTCGTGGAGTCACCATCCCTGGAGGGATTTAAAAGGTGTGTGGATGTGCTTGAGGACATGGTCTAGAGGTGGGCTAGGCAGGGTCAGGCTGTGGTTGGAACTGATCTAAATGGTCTCTTCAAACCCGGGGGATTCCCTGATTCTATAATGGGGAAAAAATAAAAGATTAAAACCCCAAAGGTATTGAAGTTTGTATTTAGAGAAGGCATATATTTTATTTATAGTCTTCTGAACACAATTGTTGCTTTAACTGCCTCAATATTTTAAAAAACCCAAACCCTGATAGCTGTTACGTAGAGTTATATGGAGTAGTTTTGAGTAATTCCAAATGGTAATAGTAAAACCCACAAAACATATGCCCCATTACATGAAACCCTCATATGCTGTGAGGATAATAGACATATTGAGCTATGGGAGCCTACTCCTCTCTCAGCATTACAGAACACACCTTGTAGACTTTCTCATATCTAATGTAGTGCAAATACACCCCACATAGAAACTATTTTCAAGGCAACAATGTTAAACAAAGAGAAAAGGTTTAGTATGCAGTGCACAGAGCCTTAGATAAATTGCCTTCTGGTTTATTTGGAAAATGTTCTTGAATGTTGCTCGAATAAAATTATTTTACTATCTGTTTTTCAAACATCTGGTTTAATTGAACTCTAGGGATATAGGGACCCAAATTCTAATTTACTATGTCATTAAGTAGAAAGGAATGTAGAATCTTATACATCTAGTGTATTTGGTTATCGTGAAATAAATTATCTGTTACTTCCCCAGACAGGTTCTCAGATATCAACTCACAAATGCACAGGGCTCAATTACATGGACTTTCAAAAGAATGTGCCATAAACCAGAGTTATTTACGCTCTTTCCATAGTTAGTGATTTATGCAGAGGTCTCAGCAGTTCATTAGGAGCAAGTTAAGAAGGGTGCTACATGGAAAGGACACGTGTTTCCAAACTGATAAAATCTGCACAATGTTACTCCATGGGAGCCCTACCATGGCGGAAAGAAGCTAAAATGATTTTTTTCCATACAGATTTTGGAGTAGAATTTAAAGGTATTAATTTATACGTACATTAACATAGTTACAAGTGGAAGAATTATCAAGGTTCAGCTTTCCTTCCCCTTCATTGGTGGTTTGTTTGTTGGTTTGGGTTTTTTTAAAACTATTAAAAGTGTGCAGCTTTTTATCAAAATTTTAACCCCATAGAAAATTTGATTGGGAAAAAAAAAAGGAAATTCAGGAATTTCTGTGGAGGAAAACAGATGGACTTAGCATTTCAAATTGCACCAGAAATTACTAACAGAAATTCAGCTCTACACCTACCAGCTATTGAGGATAGGCAGTTGACTAATTCATGTCCATAAAATTAATAAGATTTAAACTATATTGATTGTGAACTCAAAAGCAAAATTGCATATGTTCACAAAGTTTTACAAATTAAATCCAGAATTTTACAGTATTTATATGCTGGTCATTGAATGAATCTACCTCTTTTTGCTTCACTGAAGTCACATTTAGAAAGCTTCTGGAGATCTTGTGGCATGATCTTTCAGAAATCCTAAGACTATAGTAGTAAGATGGGTTTAAGACAAAAACGTGACTATAAATTAACTGACTGAATTTGATTGTTTAGGTCAAGGACACTAATTTTTATTATCATATGCAAAGATTCATGTGAAACATAGATCTGGGTTCATAGTAAATGATCACCAGTTTCAAGACCTATGTTCTTATGTTCCTCTTCGTTTTTAAACTTTTAAAAATAGATATTTGCAAATGGCCAAATCATAGAAAGTAACCGTTACATCTAAAATGAACTTCTTTACTTGAGTCTGTAATCTTTTAAACCCACCTCTAGCCTATTCTTATACTATTATGACAACAGTAATTTGAGTATTTTATGCAGACTCTGTGTGGGATGCTTAACTAGACTGGAAAGAATAGATGAACCTTTATTTTTAGTGAGAGACATTGCACTCTTCTACTTTTTCCTTCATTATCAGCTTCAGCTCTACCTGCCCTTAACTTTGCAAGGGAGGCATATGCTTATCTGCGTTGGCAAAAGGGACCATGACTGACTTTAACTTGAATACTTCAGTGTTCAGGTGGCTCACAACATCTGGCTGGCTCCAGCAGTCAAAGACACAAGGTGAGCAGGAAATAAGAAGCATCTGGTTTTATTGCCAAAATTAGCCTGAACAGTTGAAAGCCTTTTTCCTAGAGATAATCCCAGTGAGGGAATGGATAGGGAAGGTTTTTACCAGTGAACAGTAGTGCTGAGGGAGTGATTGTCATAGACATACCAAAGGCATTTCCTCTGCCCCCAAATCACTCTCTTGGTACCGTAGGCAAACATATCGTTAAACACCATTCAAAATTTAAGCTCCCTTTGGCCAGAAGAGCAAGAAAATTTATAGAAGATCTAGTGACTAAAGACTTGCAGCCAATATTTAACCTGGCAAGCTTCTTGAGCAGAAGCACAAATGGGCTTGTTTCAGTAGTGGTAATGTCATTGCTCTGCTTCTCTGAGAATGTGAGGCACATGCAGTGTGATGAGATCCATGGCAGGTCAGAGCTTTGTGATGCCACTATACAGACCCATCAGTGGGTCTGCACATATGGTCATGAAGTGAGCTTCCGAAAGATGACCCAAGGGCTCTTAAACTCAAAATTAGTAGCTAAATTATCAATCAATTTAGTAGCTAAATTATCAATCTTACTTGTTAAATAGAAACTCATGATGCAGAGAATGTATTTTCACAATATTCCAGGTGGAAGTTTCCTTTAAAGGCATCTATCCTGCCTGATATCTGAAACTCACCTGGCAATCTTCAGTGCTTCACTGCTCAACACAATTATAAGATTTATCTACAAGGTATGTTATACCTGTGAGATATCTAGCCACAAAGACAAGTGCAATTGCAGGAGAGATTCCAGTAGCAGGTCTTTAACTGTCTTTTTTTTAAACACTTTGTCTTCTACCAGATCTTTCACTCAAACTCAAAATAAATCCAAAAGCAGCTGAGGTTTGGTTTGGTTTTTTTTTAAAAGTATACAGAGAATTACCGGGGGCCTAGAAATTCTAAAATTGGTTGTTTTATATAATCTTGGTTAAAAAGGATGGGAAAAAACTTTGTACTTGTTTATTCGTGGCGATGTCACTTACTGCATGCCCTGAATAGCTGCATCCATTGAAAGATAAGATTCAGCACATGTATTTCTGTCTTCCCTGAGAAGTATTTTGCAGGTGACAGAATGCACAAGTAACCCATTATGAAAGAAAAAGCAATTGATTAATTAGGTACACTTTGTGCATGCTATTTTGAAACCATAATTCACTTCATAACTCACCTTTAAAAGAGGTTAGAAGCACGTTAGCTTGAAACTAAAGGTAAATGCCATAACATCACGTGCCTAAAGGAATACTTAACATAGATATCCATGTTTAGAGTTGCTGCTACTTGTGGATTACATTAGCATTTCAAGGATCTGAACTCTGATCAATTAAAGCACAATTAGCACAGAAAAAAAAGGGAGTTTTGCTTAAATGAAAATGTCAATTTAAATGTTGCAAAAGCTGCTAGTGGAGTATTCACACTTGTCAGTGCTTTAGAAAGATGTCTTGGCAGTGGCCAGACTGAAGTATAAAGAAATACCATGGTTGATGTTGCACCAGGATTACGAAGTGATGAACTATGAGACCTTTTGATTTTAACACGCATGAAAGTATACTATTAAGCTTGTTTTACTGATGAATTTACTAGAAAAGACGTTAGAAAAGACCGTTCTTTTCCCTTATGTCCTCTGCAAGTTTGAGCCTTTAACAGCTCCCAAAATGCAAGAAGGAAAAGGATCTCTTTGACCCATACCTGAAATCCCATCCATTTAAAAAAATACCTTTTTTGTGCTCCTTCATGGTGCTGAGTAAATCTGGTTTTTATTGCAAGTGAAACAGCAGCCACACATCTGGCAGAAGAAAGGAAAGAAATGTGTATCGGGAAAATGTCTGCATGTGCAAAATCTTGATGGATAGAGCAATTGGTTAACCAGTAGCTTATCATTACTTATTAATCCCTTATGACAATTGCACACTGCTTGGAGTGATTGATTTCTCTTTATTTGTAAATCATTCTGCATGCCTGAGTGCCCGGGGAGGAGGTGCGTATATCTCGGATATACAGAGCTGCATGCTGCAAGCTGCAGCTGCCATTTTCTCTTGCCGTTACACATGGCCCCGAGGGATTACGGTTTTTCATCATGAGCTATTCCTCCTTGCTTCAGTTGGGGGACTGGAATCAGGACAGACTTTATATTATGGGAAATACAATCTCTACGGGTTCTACCCCTGAATAAAATAGCAGGGAAGCCGTTCTGTAATGTCAGAGTGGAGTGAGGCCTTCAGCTACGTCCTACTTGAGGTAAATACTGGTGGTACATAGCAATGCTAAAAGAAAAAAATAAAAGAAAAAATTTCTCACACTGATCTTGAGTAAAAAAAGTGAATTGAAAATCTTTCACATCGCTTCTTTTGAACACTTTGAGTTAAATCTGTGGTGTTTCTCCACTGGCAACAGCAGAATTGTGTGAAGGACGCATGTTTTTCATAAGGCTATCTTTTATTAAGCCATACATTCATTCCTCTTTCAGTTCTGCCCCCTTCAGGATCTACAGAGACTGGAGTGAACAGTAAGGTCTTTTTATACTTCTGAGAGTGGCCACTTCCAGTAATGGAGGAATTGTTGCTGCAATCTGTTCTGCTGAAGGGCAGATGAAAGATATTGATCTCAGATAAGCGCCAAAAAATGCAGACTGTGTTGAACTGGGAGAAGTGATGCCCACAGGCCACACAATGGCTCCTGTCTGATTTATGTGAAAATATAAGCTAGATATTCATATGCCTGGGGTGAAAGACGTAATAGCTCTCTTACACATACTCCTCTTAAATAACTCACTTCATTGCTGGAGTAGCTGTCCCAAGACATTCTAATTGTCACCATGCTAGGTGTTGGGTTGTTTTTTAAATTGTCCTACATACCAAGAGGCATGGTATATACTCAAGAATGGCCTGATGACAGTTGGGATAATCTCCTTTCTTTCCTTTATTTTCAAGTCATCTGTTCAGAGCCATTGACTGTAGAAAAGGAGTTGGGGTTTAAACCCACAGTGTACTTTCTCAGGGCCCCATTAAACTCGTCACACTAACTATTGTACCAGGATTTACACTTGTACTGATGCCCATCAAAAATTTAGAGCTGGTAATTTATATCCCCTGATGAATACTACAAAAAAGTATATTTTTATTTACTAATTTATTGAGTACAAATGAAACTACAAATACACACACATATATACATATTTATAATGTAAGGCAACAAATAACACATTGTTCTAAAGATGAAGATGAAGCAGGGAAACTATATGCCAGACAACATTTACTTTCTTCTGATTTTCACATGGAATTAGTACTAATATTTGTGGTTTTCATTTGAAATAGAAAGTGCAAAAGCATCTCCCAACTTAAGAAAAAGAAAATAAATTTATTGCTAAAGTTTATTTCAGTATTTAATACTCAGGCATTGCTCCTGACCTTTCCATTTTGTTTCATGCTCCACAGTGCTCATACCACAATGTATCTATTAATAATAAACATATACTTTTGGACACTCATATAGACTCAGCAGATTTTATTAATATAATTGAAGAGATTAAACTGTTGTTTGCCACTTTTTTTTTTAATTTAGGTTCAAACTACATCTCATATTTCCTTCTTCACTTCCCAAGCTTAAGGTTATGACCAACAAAGAGTCAGAACTCAGGCACACATGCTTTGAAATTATATTTTTATCTTTTCCCCACATCCCCTCTCTATTAACATTTCTGTTTAGATATATAAATTTCCATTTATATAATCTAGAAAATAAAAGTACTTAAAATTGGTGGTAGCTGGCAGTACATATAGACCGTTTTCACAAAAATCCCCAAATTTTAGCAAATTTCTTCTTTACCTTTAGCCTGGCCAGAATTAAGAAACAGGTTTTGTACTAGAAGAACTCCTCAAAGAAAGTGCAAGTGTTGGGTTTTTTAAATTTTTTTTTTGCTTTTTCTAAAATATTTTGATTGAGAGAATATTTGGAGGCCAAGTACAAATTTAATTATGCGGTTTTACTACTAAAAACCAATTAGGGCAGATTCATGAAACAATGCCATCAATTGCCCCGTGGCTCCTTTTAGACTTGGTAAATGTGATCTTTTTTGATCTACCACTTGAGCCGTAATGAAGCAGATAGATTTCCATTGCTCTGACCCAGTGGTTAATTTCCAGATGATTTTTTAAAATTATTATTTTAGTCCCACTAAACTAAGCAGGGAAGGATATTAGCTAGTTGTATATACTACTAGTGTGTCTTTCAAATGAAATGGATATTTGGTCACTGCAATTACCCTGCTACAAGTTCCCAGGCTGTGTATAAGCTACTTCAAATTAAGTGAATATTGTTAACATCAGTTGGTAGTCTTCTGTATTTAATATGATTCTTGTATTTGTAGCCAGCAGTTGCATATTGGATTGATCAAGTCAAATGGTTTGCTCAGTTTGAGATGTTGGGATGTTGAGATGATGTTACATCAGTAACACAAGAAAAATGCATTTAGGTATATTTAGCATCCTTTAGTGTTTTTTCTGAAGATGGAAATACTTGGGTAGCACAAGAGCAGAGTTTTTCCGGGGCAATATTCTTTCATAATCTTTAGGCAAGCAAACTGAAGTCTAAGAATAAGAGCTGAATATCTTTTGTTGCACAGTAATTTCTGTGCAAGAAAGCAACATTTCTGTAGTAAAATTATTTCAAGATGTTACTTATATTTCATAAATATAGAAAATATCTTGGAGCAGGGGGTTTGGGCAAGATGAAATCCAGAGGTATTTCCAATCTCAGCCATACTGTGATTCTGTTAATTAGTGGGCTATGAACAACTTTTGTGGGTTTTCCTTCCTTAGAAATGGAAATGATCTGTGATTCCTATTTTTGGAGCTTGTACCAGTTAAAATCATAGAATCACAGAATGGTTTGGGTTGGAAGGGACATTAAAAGGTCATCTGGTCCAACCCCACTGCAGTGAGAAGGGACATCTTCAACTACACCAGAATGCTCAGAGCGCTTTGAATTTAAACTGCTGGAAATGAAAGTTGTGAAAAGGCTAAACCAGCATGGTTTTAGAGTTACAAGGTAAGATTTATTTAAGTGTGCCATGTGTGGTTTCTCTTGCTTTCCATTTGACTGACATGTGCTTTTGAAATGAATATAATCTGAATTGCAGTAAAAACAATTCCAATTGACAAATCCCACTGTCCTTGTCTGTACAAACAGTGCTAAGTGTCCAATGGCCTTTGTATGTATGTACTATGTGGACAGGTTTTGTCTCCTTGCTTTCAATTGAACAATTAACAGTAAAGAAGAGTTTTGACGGCTCTGGGTAATATTCCTACAAAATAATTATGTATTGAGTTTCAAGGGGCAATGCTCTAGCTGGAATATCTAGAATGTACCTGAAAAGTGTTGTTTGTGTTTCTCATAACAGATTTTACTATAAATTCTGCCTTTTGTAAATGCAAAAAAAAATTCATTGAGAACTGAATTTCAAAATCCAAAATACATGTCGAAAGAGTGCATATTTTATATGTATCTACTATACACAATTAGAGTAATTTTAGAATTGGAAGCTTCTTTTCAAAACTGTGCTTGTTTAGTTAAAATTAGGAAAATTAATAGTGGCTCAAAAATGGTTTAGTTTCAGACTGTCTGTTAAGCACAATTATGGTAGGTTGTCCTTTATTACACACTGAATTTTCCTTAATTGCTTTAGTCTGTATGCAAATGCAAATGAAAGACAATAAAGGGACTAACCTTTTCCTGTAAGCTTGATACACAACAATATGCAATTTCCATTTCCCACTGCACTGTTAGAATGATCAAGTTTTGTTTGTTTGAATTTAGTATTTATGATTATAAATTATCTAGTCATAACCAAAGTCATTTGCATAAGAAAATTATCTTCCATCAAGTATGATTTTACTGCATGTGTTTTAATACTGTAACAGCCTGTTAGTATTATTTGGATAATTAAAGGGATACTGTAAACTCTAATTTAGCCTAAAAGTTACCATAAACAACCTGAAATGACAACAAAAAAGCTGTTACAATACTTACTGTTGCAGCTAATTATTCTCATAAAACGAAGGGGGAGTGTGGTGCAGAATCTAATTGAATTTAAACTTAAAGTAACTAAAAACACACCACAGCCATGATTGAGCCTGAGCCTGAATTACCCTACTTCAGCCTTTGAGCCCTGAGAAAATGGGAGGGCTGGCAGTGGGGTTAACCTGGATCTGCAGGTCTCCAAAATCATTCTCAAGTGCTTGGGGGTTGGACTCGATGATCTCTTGAGGTCCCTTCCAACCCCTACAATTCTGTGATTCCCTACAATTCTATATCCATAGTCCCTGTACACATGCACCATGTGGGGGAGTGGGCTTAATGACATTCAACAGCCCTTACACATGATTGACTGCACCAAAGTATTTTCCTGAATAAAGTCCTAATCTCTACTTTTTTTTTTTGACCAGGTACCCAGCTGAGAGTGGGAACTTCAGTTTATAAAGTTGGAAGGTGTTTACTTTTTAGCTCAATACATTTTTAAAACCTTTTTTTATAAAAAAAAAAACACAACGAAAAACCAAACCCTCTCTTGAAGAGCTAATAAAGCTTACTAGCTGGGGGAAAAAAAAAATCATTTTATTGCTTTTTCTCCCTGGTTGTTTATTTTTGTCTTGCAGGAAGGGAGGATATCTTAATCTTATTGCTGCGGTATCTGTCTGGAAATAAATTAATCTTTGAGCTTTGCCCCTCCACCCATCTCTTGAAAAAATCTTTAATCCTTATACAAGTCCTAGCGCTACGGTACATGTCAAAGAGACTTCCTATCAGGTTACTCAGACTTTTCCAGCATCAGTCATCTAAAGGCAATTCAACACAGAAAAGGCTAGCGATTAACTCTTAGTAACCAGGAATGAAATTATTTCACAAGAGCATTAAATTGTTACTGTAAATGCTTATTCTTGTACTGTTAGTAATTATACTAGAATATGCTATCAACATCTCTCAAAGTTGATTTGTGGAGTTAACATTCTTATACTTTCAGGAGGTCCTGTGCCTAGGAGCTGGGGGAACAAGATAGTAGCAACTGCGCAAACCCTGCAGCTACCTTAAGTCTTCTTGGGCGCTGCAGGTGATGTCTGTGCTGTGACCATGCAGAATTTACAGTGAGATTTAGTGTGCAAACCAGTTTTTATCCATAAAGCAACCACTTCTAACTTGGACTTCCACGTTCCTGGCTTAGATGTGCTGAAGATTGTGTGTATTACTGAACTCTCTTCCCAGTGTAGTGAATGGAGGAGACAGTAAACGAGGAGATCCTCAGGCAGTGTGAGTGCAGTGAGTTTTAGCTCTTGAAACAAGAGCTGTAACTTCATAAAAATAATTTCATTTCCTTCCTTTTCTGTATTCACAAGCTTCTTTTGACTCAGGTTTTTCGAAATGGTCACCCTGATAATGCATAGTAGGTAAATATTCGGGGTGCTTTCTTCTTCTGAGATTAGTAATGCTGTATTCCATAAAGTGCTTTACTCTGCCCGCAGTAACAGCTTGGTCTGCAATGTACGCAGCGATCACTGCAAGTAAATGCTTCCTGCCTGATGTAAAGGGAGCTGAAAGGAACACATGGGACAGCATATGGTGGGATTTTAGATAGGTTACTTGCTTGTGTGATAATTGAATGCAAATGTCCACAGAAAGAGTCATATTTTGTGGTCAGTATGCTTGCTTATAAAAAAGCACATCTATAAGCATTCTCTTATTTTTGTATTTAATTATGTCAAAGCAGAGTTGTTTCTTTCTGTGCATGTTGCAGAGGTGAATTGTTATGAACAGGGAAGAAAAGTGGTGTAATATATAACAAAGTAAGTAGCTGATGTGAAAGGGAGATGGAATATTCTATGCAAGATGTTACAATCTTCTCCTCTCATTTTATTCCTGCTGTGAAAATATATCAGAGGAGCATACTAATAACAAAGTGAATACAAATTCATGTGCTAGCTGTGTGTGATCATCTGAACAGACTTTTTAAGCAACTGTAAATGCTTGTCCTGAGATTCCCACCCCAATCAGGTATGTGCATTGTGAGGAAAACATAGCTTGGTATTTTCATTTATGTCTTCAGATTTTCTGGAAGTACAAGCAACTTGCCTTAAAAATTGTTTCAATATCAGGTAATGATTTTGCTGAAGGTTGCACAGATGCTTAGTGATCAAGGCAGAAACATGATACTGTTCAGACATTCACATTGCAGGTATTTGGACTTTTAACCAGCTCAGACTAAGCTTCTGGATGTGTTCCTTAGGAAAGAGGAAAGCCACAGGAATTTCTTTCCTAGGTTTGTTGTTTTTTTTTTCTTTGGAGGTACTTCTTTGAAATGTTTATTTCTACCTTTATTAGTCAAAGTCTACCTGCTGAATGAAAATGTTTTAAGTTTTATATTCTATGGAAAAGCAGGATGTTTAATTCTAACAGTATTACTGACTTTCCAAGCTCTATACTCTACAATGCTGGGATTAAAACCTCAGGCTACTTTAAAAGTTGCTTGGACAAAGGCATTTAAATATCTGTAAGGAGTTCTCAAAAGTGCCAGGAATGACAGAATTATTTGTGAGTGCTCTGGCATGGTGTAGTCTACTCTAGAATAATCTGGAAAACAAAATTAGATCACCCTTTGAAAATTTCCTGCTGAGTATTAGCATATGAATTTCCCTCTTCATAACAAAATGTTACTTCACAAAGTTTTTTTGTTGTACAAAATTAGATAACCAAGAGCAGAATTTAGCCATCTCCCCATGTTTTGATTGGGATTGGATAACCTCCAAAGGTCCATACAAACCTCAACCATGCTGTGATTCTGTATAAGGGGCAAGAAAAGCAAATGTGGAATCCCAGGGTATAGCAGTGATTTTTTTATTGTCCAGCTGTGACTTTGCAACCCTAAAGACGTGCTAGCAGCCCCTAAGGTTCTGGCATTTGCTGGCCCTGCAAAGGCTCTTCATTAAACACAACATGAAAAAAAGATCATAAAGAAAAAGAAACCCCTTGAAGTGCCATGGGAATAAATTTTATTGATTGTTTAATCTGAACAGGCATTCCGACATATTTATCATAATCTCCCTACTTCTGACTTCATTGATGAGATAATGATTCTTCAGTGGTATTTTCTCTTTATTCATGCATTCCAAACAAGTTTTTGAACTCTTGAGCTTTTGTAGGCTTTTAAAATTTTAACTTTAATTTTCCCTTTCAGTAACACTTTAGCTCTCCACTGAACTGAATTCTTTAAATATTTCATCTTCATTATAAAACCCACTCATAATTTCTTTTCCAACTTAAAAATATGACCTTACTCTCCACTTTTGCATTCATCTACTCACATCAGAGGTCACTTCTTTGACCTTGTCATCATTTTATGATGTATGTTTTTTGCAGGTTTCTTTCTGTCATTTGATCATTGATCACTTCTTTCCCCTCTTTACAATAGATGTGCCAATACCAATTAGTCTTGAACTGCTTGTTATTTTGTGACCTTTAAAAAGGCCATGTCGCATGATTTATTTGCTTCTGCTGTGTGTGTTCAGATATTCATTTGCTGTGGTAGAATCATAGGCCTTCTCTGATTTGGTAATTCATTCCCTTTTTTTCTAAATGAAAACCCATCAAGAAATATTGACATTCTCACTCCAGTGGAGACTAGTAAATGTTATCTGGAGAACTGTTCTGTTTGATTTCCTGATTTTAATTGCTTGAGGCAATTTCTCCAGCACTTAATTATAGTGAGAGAGACTTCTAGGCACTGTAGAGTGAATGTGGTCCTGCTGTAGAGAGCTGTAGGTTCTGGGATGGAGAAGTGGATGGCGTGGGAGGAGGCAGGTGTCACATGGTGGCAATGTTCTGCACTGGGAAGAATTTAGGGAAGGTTAAAGAGAATGAACAGAAAAGGAGGAGCTGGTGGATATCTTCATGTGGAGAAGCAGAATGCTACTTTTTAAAAGATAAGAGGTATGGGTTTGGGTTTTTTTCCCCCTTTTTTCCTCTTTGGCTTCACGGGTACATTTTACATTGTCTATTATGATAAAATTCCCAATTTAATAGTTTTTAAATGTTTCCTCTTAATTTTTTTAATAGATGAAGTAATTCAAATACTTCAAAACTACATTACAATTTTGAAGTCTTTTTTTAAGAAAAAGGTCATGACATCCTCTCTTGGGCAAGTACAGATGCTCATGTTATTTTGTTGATGTGTTTCTCCACATTGCAATAGTCATGTTCTTTCTTTGTATAATTCAAATAGGCTTCAAAGGAGAGATATTTGCCTAGAAGAGTTGGTGAGGGAAAATATTAATTTTTTTTTTTTTTTTACTTTTGGCAGCTACTGCTATTTGTCCCACTGGTAGGTCCTGGCCTCTCCTTTATGTGGGATCTGGAGTCCTGGTTTCTGACTGACTTGCAGAAAATTAAGAGTAAATATCTGCCTACCAAACACTTTGGAAAGCTTGAAGTCCTATCCCAAAGGACAATTTATAAGTGAAAATAAAAGCCCTTATTTGGGAATATTATGTTGTTAAATCCCCAATGGGTGTTGCATATCTGTTGGATTTGATGAATGCTGAAATTGACATTGAATTTTTCAGTACCAAACCTCTAGGTTTTCCTATTCAAACTAAAGAAAAACTTCTTTTATTTAGGCTGCTTTACTTTCTGGGATTTAGACCAGATCAAAGTATTCCAGGTTGAGTCAAGCGCCCAATTGACTGACAGGCAAGTGTCACTTAAATAAAATGCAATGCATCCAGGATAATGAAATCCCTACTTTCTGGTTATGCCTATGGAGCACTGTATTTGTGGGGTTATAGACATCAGACTGTTTTGAACTGAACTAAGATCACCAGTAATTTAACATAACCTTGCCAGCTTCTCTCCAAAATGTGGAGATGAAAAATGTTGGTTCTTATTTCATTCCCCTGAATTCAAAAGCTGAAAATCTTAAGCCAGTGTTCACAAGTTAAAAAAGTTTATACTAAGGCCAATTTATAGTCGTTCCCTCTCCTACTCTAATGTCCAAATGGAAAAACTGCAGCCACCTTTGCTACCTGGCCAGGAAAGGCTGAAAGCCTCCCTTTATTTCTCTTGTTCATCACTCTCAATGACCAGGCAAATAGCCATTGTGTAAAACCTTGGCCTAAAATAATAGAGGAAGACAGGTAACGCTATAACTCTATTCCTTACGATGTGCAATAGTTAGCAGTGCTATCATTACCACATGCAGATGGGCATTAAAAGGCTCTGTGGACTTTTTAACATACATCAAGTTGCCTCAACTCCGCTGTTATATACCAGCTGCTCTGCAATAGCTGCTCACGTGCCTTAACTTTGGGGAAATATGATGTAATGCAACATGACCTAAAGTCACTGGCCTTAAATTAAACTGAATTACTTCACATTTGTTGTGAACTATGAGCACACAAACGCACAAAATGAACTAACTGAACAGTTTAATTTAGTGAGATGGATAATTGAGCTGTGGGACTGGCCCTTGCATATTTTGTAAAGAGGAAGGAATGAGGAAAAGCACATGATGAATGTTTGTCATTTCTTAACAAACTGGAATGTGTTGGACAGGAAAGTAATGTAAGAAATTTATTGTCTCTCTGACAACAGAGAGAAAAACAGAGGCTTGCATAGTGCTTTCAGATAATCTCTGACCACAGAAGTCATTGTAGACCTCTAAGTCTGCTGACCAGATTTCTTAGTGGGTCTGCAGGTAGGTTTCCAAGAGAAAAATTGTAATGAGACAATCCTAGAAGGAGTTCTGCAAAAAAAAATACCAGCCAACAAAAAAACCCACAGTGAGTGTGGATTAATTTCGGTTATGTCAAGTACCACTTGTAATATTCACATCTATAGTACTTGGAAGTACTAGATGGAATTAAGAGCAGAGTGTTGAATGTACAGATCACGTAATAAGTCTTTGTATCATAAAGCATATGCAAGAACTTCTTAAAGGAAAATGATATATCATCTAAGCTATCCAGATTTAAAGGACTGCCATTTATCATGGGAGTAATTGTCATTAAGTGTCAGTATCCACCTTGGAAAGGAACGACATAGACCTCTGTAACAAGCATAATAGGCATTTTTAGCATGCAACAGAGCATTTTTCTGAGGGAAAAATTATGCATGCTTAATCATTCACACTCTGACAGTCCAGGATGTCCTAAAAGGGATGAGTCTAGATTTTGCTAATAACTGGAATGAAGTCTGCAAAACAAAAGGTATTAAAGCTGAAAACTTCTCAGAATTCCTCACAGATTTTGCTTTGAGGGGCCTTTATGTAGGTGTTCAACAGGAAGCTGGATCCTGCTGATTTTCTTCCAGCCAGTAAGTTTGGTGTGAATTATGAGCATTGCAGCTGCAATGCGTTTCCCATTCAAATAAATGATCATAAGAGGTCCTGCTCTACAGACTTCTCCTGGTGAGTGAAAGGTGCAATCTAGGGGCCTAGCAATGTGTTTTCTTGCATTAACAACATCTGGTAGATGAAATAACACCTTAGCATATTTTCCCAATTAAATTACCTTTAGGCATTTCTGTGAATCAAATTTATACAGAAGCCACCTTTGGCTCCCTTGGTTGTGCAGAGCTTTTCCAAGTCATGCCACAGCAGTTGGACCCTTGTTTTTTTGCTTTTGTTTACAGATTCAGCAATTGCAAGAGGAAGACAAAAGTGTATTAAACCCCTTCCCTTTGTCTATAAGTCTATTTGGGAGCAAAATCAGAGTGCCCCATCTTCCCAGAGGAGAACTCTAGAGAACCAGTATTGTAAAAGGTGCACATCTGGGTAAAAAGAGGAGTTTTAAATTGTGATGGTTTGCCAAGAGGTAAAGGAATTAAAACTTTTCAAGGAATCTTCTAATGCAGGTGTATGAAGGAAGCAATTAAGAGAGATCAAAAATAGTCACATTTATCCTTAGTGTAAATGCAAAAGATTTCCATCTAAAAATGAAATTGAAACTATGGACTATGTAGTAACCATGAGGGCTTATCTAGTGTTTTCTCTGTGTTCTTACTTCACACATTCATATTCCACAGTTGTAAACTGGGTATTTTACTCATTGCTAGACCTTCACCAGAGCTCTGTCCCTCATGGCTGGACCTTTGCTTGAGTTGCACCTGCTGCTGGAGTCAGAGCATCGCTGTGGGCTACGGAGGAGCCCCCTGGGAAGGAGGGGATGTTGGTGCCACGCAGGAAGGTCTATTCTTTCTATCCATTGAAACTAGAGGCAGTTTTACTCCACTGGAGTGCATGGCAAGATTTCCCTCATGGCTCGTGTCATTCCAGTCACACATAGATCATACGCAGGCTGTCACAGATTTCTCCTAAAGTGGGTTGTGGACTGCAAAATCCTAGATATATATACTTCTTCTTAACATGACATAGACGTCAAACAGAGCACAATTATGCTCCTGGCTTAGGAGAGGCAGCGATGTTAAACTGCCCATCCAGTGGGCAAGCTAATCTATGTCATCACCTCTTTGTCATCTCAGAAAATAATGAATGTAAGGCCTTGATACAAGGACAGGAGCCTATTTCAGCTGTGGAGGTTTTTTTTGTTCCAAGTTAACATTCCTCTCCCTCTCTCATTTATCTCTGACAAGTACAATGTTTAGGAGTCAAAGACTCATGCACCTTTGCAAGAAGGTCTGGTTTCTAGATCAATAGCGTCCTTCTAATATACCAATATAATCCATCCTCTGCCATTAGGTTATCATGAATCAGAAACGTGAGAATATATCTTGAGCCCTTTGTTACCTTTGATAATTCATCTTGCGTTTTCAGGTGATTTCTTCTTGTGGTGTTTCAGTCTTTTTCATATAACTCCACAGTAAACCCTTACATTTTTGGCAATGTTCCCAGGGTCTAAAAAGAAACAAAACGGGGGGGGAGGAGAAGAAAAAAGTTCTCATCTTTCCCAGTCCTTCAATGTGAATAAACTGTAAAAACCTCCAAACTATCACTGTCATTTTAAAACCCGAATAGTTGCCACCTTTCTAAAAACAATGGTGCAAGAAACATAGCTTTGGACTTCTGTAATGTTTGACATTTTATGTGCAACAAATATTGACTTCAACATTCCCCTGACAGAGCACAAAAATTCATTTTGTGAATTGTATTGACAGCCTAAGTAGGTTCTTTCTTTTTCACTTGAATAGGCTGCTCTAACTTATTAACTCAGTCTTGAGGGTTTTGAATATTTACCTCTAAGATCTAGATATATTTACAGCACAACATATATTTTGATATGCAAAATGCATAAGATGAATGTTACCATGCAATCAAATTATTGTAAAACTTCACAGAACACCCAAGTGATAAGTAGCTCTCCTCATACAATAGCCCCTAAATAGCTAAAAGGATAGATCAGCTTCAGACAGGGTAATGTGACATATTTCTGAGGTGGTGGCTTTCATTTGCCGTGACTTTCCATCCCCAGTATGCAAATCTGCCTCATGACATTGAGGTAAATAAAGGGGATTTTAGAAAAATATTTCAGTGAATTTTATTTCATGAAGTAGGAACTTTGGTTTAATAAAAAATCATTTTGTGTCAGATGTTTCTCACCAAACAATCCCCTAAACACCCAGCTCACATCTATAATTTTGGTGACAAACAGGAAAAGGCAAAGAAAATCTCCAGAAATATTATTTAATGAATTGGAACTTGATTTAAACCACTTCTGGATACCGTTTTAACAGCTCACCTGGAATATGCCAGCTCTCCCTGTATGACAAGTTTTCCTTAGAATATAGCAGTGAGTTAGGTTTTATATCTGATGAGCCAGGCTCCAGTGCACTGTCACAACACGTGTAGATCTTACAACCTAACCAGACCAAGTTTGGCTTTTTTTTTCACCTAGGGAGCCATCCATATTTGCCTAGATAAACAAAGATGAAAACCAGCCTCCTTTTTCAAAGGCTAGTCCAAGAAACTTCAGAAGTCTTCCATTATTTCTACTGATCCATCAACGTTTTTATAAGCCAATTGCCACAGAGATGAAGTTTTTGGTGTATCCCTTGGCATCCTCTCCGTGTGACCCAAGAATTCCTCTGATTGAGTCTTTGAGTCTATGCTGACCCTTCCAGGGATGGCCCTGGACAGGTTCCCTGGGAAAAGATCCATGCTAGCCCCCACGCTTCACCTCTAGTTTGTCCTGTCTCACCCTTTATGCACTATGAATTTTTAAGTGTCTGAAGTAGAAATATTGTACCCCAGTAATACAAAGATATGATGAATACCAAGATCCCTTAGTAACTAATGGTTGGCTTTACTACTGACTCTTTCTCAACTTTTTCCTGAGGATGCAGTCCCCTTCTGCTCCATTTAGGCTGGTCTGTCAGGAGGAGCTTGGGTCTTCCAGATCCTGGGGAATGAGAAGCTGCTCACTTGGAAGAATATGTGCTCCATCCTCTGCCATAAAGGCAGAGATCTCCAGGTAGTAATGGCTTCCTGACTAGTGTGAGCTGCTGGCAATTGCAAACTGTTCCCTCTTCTCTCACCCTAAAGGACAGGGATTGCTACCACCATGCTCCTGAGCACAAGACCTAGTTTAAAAAGAAGCCCGAATGTTACAGCATAATAATAATAAACAAATAAGCCTCAACAGTAACTAACTGCTGTGAAATAGACAGAATCCTGTAGTATCCTTTGAATGAGGAGAGAAAAGGCAAAGAAATCACTTGCCAGCACCTATAGGTAAGAAATACCTTCTACTCTTGAGAATATATGCTCATAATTCTATCTATGGATCATGAATATTGAAGAATCCTGACTTTTCACTTACAGCCACTGACCTTTAATGTAAATACCATAATACAGCCAGCCTCATACAGTACCTGGTGTTATTTCCAGTTGCATGGGAGTTTAATGTTTGTTCCATGAGTTTCCAGGAACCCAAACAAGTCATTGTCTGGGCATCAATGAAGAAATAAAAGCCCTCTGTCCCAAAGGCAGGCAATAAGTAACAGGTATTAGAGAGATCATGAGAAACTTTGTATGTTAACATACTTAAACATGTAGTGCTGAAGTCCTGCCACAATCACCCAGGAAAATCTGCTTATAAAACCAGTGCAACAGATACTCTAGCCCAGACTGGAGGATAAGCAAGCACTGATAGTTTACAAACAAGACTCTGAGTGTTCAATTCTGAATATCCATTGGTAGGAGTCAAATGGTCTTTACCAAAAACATCAAGATAACTCTGCTCCAGGACAAGATCAGAAAGATGAAGATCAGAGTTTGCTGCTGTGCCTCAGACACACTGATAGGGAAAGACTAGGAGAGCATTTCAGTCATTCCAGGAAAATGTAATCTTTTGCTTTTATCTTAAGTTTCCTGATACCAAGTTGCTAGGAAACATTTCCAATATAACAAAAGAGGAATAGGGTATATTACAGAGTTATAAAATATTCCAGTGCTGAGGAGCACAATAGTTTAAAAGCTACCATTAGCATCAACAACTGAAAATACTGCAATATTCTCAGTTTTGATTTCTAGTGATTTTCATCTAGAATTTAATTTTTGGTTCTTTGGCAAACCAGAAAAAGCTCAGTGACAGCTACATATTATTGTAAGATCAAAACCTCTGTTTTCAGAATTAAAAAGGCAATCGGCTGTCAAGGACAGTCATAGTTTTTATTCTATAGCAACATACCGTGTTATTTATTGGTAACGTTAACTGCAAATAAGAGTAATAAATGTTAATTTTCATGTTGTGTATCAAACCACATGAGAAATAGTGCACTAGCTGAGGCAGAATAAATACATATATCATGCTATATTTACTCAATTTTTTTAAAGTCACTAGTTAATTTATCCTTTAATTTTGAGGACTGGATATATGTTAAAGGCGAGGTAAAGGTACTGATTAATCAGTAATGTTAGAAGCATCTTTTTCAAAATATGGATCTACACACATTTTTAATTTCAAGGTGGGACAATATATAATATATGCGCTCATTTCCTTCTAATCATCTCACTAATAGTCTGTGTTTTATATCTTCAAACTTATCCTGGAGTACCTTGTTTTGAGGAAAGGAATTTCACAGTGAATCTCAGATGTCATACTTTCATGAAGCTATTGGCTTCTGGCCTAAAGAATTGTCAAGCACTGGAACAGGCTGCCTAGGGAAGTGGTTGAGTCACCATCACTGGAGGGATTTAAACAAGTCTAGATGTGGTGCTCAGGTACGTGGTTTAATGGTGGACTTGGCAGTGTTAGGATAATGGTTGGACCTGATGATCTTGAAGGGCTTCTCCAACCAAAATGATTCTCTGATTCTGTGGAAATGCAACCTACCGACCTGTTAAAAATTGAGAATGGAGTATCTTCCAGAAGTCAAACCTCTGCAGAGCCTAGGAACAGTTTGGGGTGTAAGAGAACTCCAAGTAGAGATTCCTGGTCCTCTTTAACTTGGTTGTCATTTGTATGTGAAGTGTTAAAGTCCCAGAGGAGGAGAACAGGTAGCTGCAGACTGTAAGAATGTATATTACCCTGAACAGATCCAGAAAATCACTTTCTGGGATTTGTTTCTTGTGGTTTTTCAGCTCTTTTAATTTGCTTCAGAAAAGTACATTTTATGTCAATGTTTAACCTTTTTCAGCTGAAATGAAGGTTACTTCAGCCAAAGGAAACGTTTAGTAGGATGATTTTTTTTACTTAGATGACTTAGCATCTGAACAGCTCTTTCTTGGAGCTTTTTTTGTTTGTTTCCCTCAGAAAAATATTTCTCAAGGACTTACAGAGAGTCTAAAAAACACTCATCTCTAATTTCTATTCGTTCCACATCTGTATAGACTACAGAAAACCATAGATATGTCTAAAAATCTTACAGTATATAGAAAAAAAAAGAGGAAAATCTTGCTTGATTTTAAAGTTGATTTGTGAGAACCTCATTTGTTGGATTTCACATACCTTCTCTGAGGCTTTTCAGATTAAAAAGTGAAAAATCTCAACCCTGCTCCCCTGAACTCTGTGACATCCTCCTTTAGAAAGCATTGGAAATAGCCAGCATGCATAATATTCCTATAATACCTATCTTAAAAGTTCTTGAGAGGTGAAAAATCAATTAGATGTTTGATCTTCATTGTTTCCTTTCTTTATCAAACCATATTATTCTGTATTTTACTTAATAGCCAATTTTCCAAGCCAATATGTTTGATTTTTCAAATACTGGTACAAAAATATGTTGGTCTTTACTGACCATATAAAGTGCCAACTTGTAACAACTTCAGTAAAGATGTTGAACAGATGCAGCAAACAAGAAATTTGGAGGTGATAGGGGGTTTTTTGGGTAGGAGCATTGTCATGACAAAACATTTGTCCTAGGGAACCTGCTTTTGCAGGGGTGTTGGACCTGATGATCTCTTGAGGTCCCTTCCAGCCCCTACGATTCTGTGATTCTGTGATTTTGGTCTCTGCCCTAATGACCAATGGTTAGGGACTGTGAGGGATGTTTCGTCTGATACTGACTGAAATCTGAAGGGACTTTCTTTCCGTGAAATGTAGGATTATAGCTGTGCTAGAGGAAAATAGCCCAGGGCAGCAGAATTAAGGCAAATGCTATGAAATGTCAGAAAATTTTGGAGCTGTTGAATATTAGCGGGGATGTGGCATGTCTCTCAAATCGAGCCAAGTTTTAACAAGTAACTGGCTAAACAGAAAAAAGAAGCAGCTACTTTGATCTAACAAGGAATATCATGGGAAGCAAGTAATAAAAATGGGATTCTACAAAGCAGCAGGATGAACTGGTTGTGAAGAAATCCCCCAAAATTCTTCAAACTGGAAATTCTACAGATTTTCAGTTGGGGCTGTAGTAGGTTTGGCACTAAAGCAGATGGTTCTTACAATTAAGGAAAGCAATTTAAGGAATCTACTGGAGGTGTAGAATGCTCCTGAACTAAGAGACTGGTTCCTTTACCAGGGCTGTTGTAGCAATTTATTGTGATGACTAAGGCTAGAAAAAGGAGGTCACTTGACCTGAACTCTCAAGTATCATGACACAACGCTGAGAAAATCAGTCTAAATCCTAATGAGTTAAATCTAATCCATTTCAAGTTAGTGAAAAAATAAGTAAATATATTGTGATTCAGTGCCTAGAAAATATACTACCCAAGTTAATGTGCATGAAGCTTCAAAGGAAAGTGTCTTACAACAAATGATACCTTGAACGCGTCCAAGATGTCACACTTGAATTACTGTGCTTAAAACACTGAGTACTTTTGTTGCAAAAGCTCAAATATGTGGGTGGTGGAACACATAGTACATATTAACTCAGTTGCTGAGGTGTTAGTGCAAATTCTAACTAACATCAGAAATTTGGCTGGTAGCATCTTCTGAGTGGTTTGTCTACTTAAAGAAAGTAATTGAAAACCAGCAAAGACCACACAAGAGGAATGGTTGCTATTCAGGTCCTTTTGTGCCTCTGTTTTCATGTAGGCTGGGTCATGCAGCTGGCTTGTGTAGGAGAGGTTGGTTCATAGAATTATAGAATATCCTGAGTTGGAAGGGACCCATAAGGTTCATTTGTTTTGGAAATATTTAGTGGTTTGTGGGTTTAGATTTTATTTTTTTTCCTGTGTATTGCTTTTGTTTCAAATCTGTTCATTGTTTGTTAGGTTGTTGGGGGTTTTTTTATACCTCTTTTATGTATTTCAGTCACTATGGTTTCCTTTACTGAAGTCCCTTAACACTTCGACTGTTTTACAAACATCTTAATCTTTATCATTCAGTCAATTTGCTCTGTGAAAATGAGGCCAGCTACTCATGTCATTCTGAATGAGCACACATTTTAAGGTTGATGAAAACAGGTGCCTCTTCTTTGACAGTATTCAGATTAATAGTGATGTGATGGAAGCGAAAGAAAATATATTCTTACACAGCCTGATCTCAAATGTGTCTCCTGAACTCTCCAGAATTCTTTTGATACTAATATGATGTTTCCTATGGAGATGCACTATGGTGCTCAGTATTAAAAAGTGCTCCTTGGTATTTTCATTTTATTTAAAGAGAAAAACTTTATTGCATTTATTGAAGAAATTACCAGATCACCTTGAATTTTTTACTTCTTTATTTAGCATAGCACACGGTAAAAATCAATGCAACATGTACCTACCCCTCTTTATTTCTTATCTAACCTACATCTCCTTTTATTTTTTTCTCTTTCTGTGTAGTACATTGAACATAAATACGGGTTCAGATTTGAGCCTTAGAAATTTTAGTGTTTTTTTTCCTCCAGAGATTAAGCTACTTCTATTAGGTGTCTTGTTAGAATGATATTTTACCTTTTGATGCACTTCTGATAAGACAGGGGTATTGTTAGGTTTCTTTCCCTGTCTACGACAATGACATACACGTGTAAGGATGTAGTATGCAACAGATGAAAACTACTAATCTGCAGTATAATTATTAGTTTAAGTGAAATTTTGAAAGAACAGGTAATTTAAAGTGCATATATAGATTTAAATAAGAGAATCTAACCTATAGCAGCTAAAATATTAAAATTGTTCTGCTGTGTGCAGTTGGGTTGTAGAGTTAACTTCTGTGGAGTTAGGAAATAAGTAATTATTATAGAAATTGGCTTGCATGAATATTGGCCATAAAGACTTACAAATTAGAGTATGGAAGAGTTTTAAACTTTAACATCTTACATTACTTTCATCTCATTCAATAAAATATTATATTCTTCCATGATGTTCCATCAGTATGCATAACTTCATTGTCTCCATCTCCTAGACACATCTAGCGATGTGCAATGTTTTAAATCATGCTGCTAATGAGCAAGTTTTCCTCCTATCTTCCTTATTCTTTTCACCAGACTTCACAATTCCTGAGTCCCAGAGGAAATTCTTGGAAAACAGCTTAACAATGTTTTAGGAATAAATAGAAAAAGGACATGGAAGGATATCAGAACTTTATCTGGTAAAAACTGTGGTGTGTTCATTTAAGTTTGTAGAACTCAAACTGATGAGAATAAATGTATTATAAATATTCTGAGTCTAGCCACACACGAACTAGTGCCAATATTCATAGTCTGGATGATAACAACAAGGGTTTTCTATATTAAAAGAATTCTGTTACCAAAGTGTACAAGAGATAAATTCAAAAACAACTTTGTAATCAAGTGGGCCTTCTCACGCTCTTTTTCATTAGAATGCCTCTGTTTCATGATAAACTTTTCAAATTCTCAACAGAGTGCTTTCTCCTTGTGCATTTATGAAATTTATTTTCATTTGTAAGTTTAAAAAATCCTCTAAAGTTTAAACATATTAGAAAGGTATAAAAACATCAAATTTTTGAGGCATCATTAAAGACTACCGCATAGTAGACCCGGTAGTTGTCAAGTCTGCTGGTTAGTCAGGAAACACAGACTGTTAGGAGACAAAACTAAATTAATGGAAGACAGAAATGGGGTTAGACTACAGAATTATCTTTAAGGAGAGTATATAACTCATAAGGAAATGTTAAGTGGATGTATTGGGGGGAACAGAGGAATCATTTGTCATGACTGACAGGACAAGTTTACTTAATTAAGATGACGTCTGACCGCACCTTGGTCTCTGAAGCAGGTCCAAACACTATAATGATATCCTCTAGTTTGTATTCCTTATTTTATTTGGTTAGTTTTTCTCAGGCTGCAAGATAAGATGAAGCTTTATTTGAATTCGGAGAACTCTAATTTATTTGAACTTGGGTGACTTGCCTGTTGTAGCTGCATATATTTCCAAGTCAATAGGGACATGCTTATTTACCTGAAAAACCTGCCTGTCTGCTAGCTCTTCAGCTGGTCTTTCCAAACAAGTGACTATTGTCTTAGGTCATTATGAAGTGGCCTGTCTTGCTGTATTCATGTCTTTGGCTGATAGCTTTATCTTTACAGACAGGAAGCATAGTAATGAGGGGTAACATGAAAAAATACTGTTGAAATTTACAGGGTTGTTTAGAATGTTACTGTTTTATGAAGTCATATTTTAATTGATTGAATATTTTTATTTTTTCCAGATATCTCTAAGCAAGGTGCAAAAAAAAGCGAATTTATCAGAGCAGGTGAGAATAACTGCTTACCTGCTGAAGAGGTGAAGAGAACCTGGACCAATGCTCAGCATCATTAGCTGTGAAGAATTCTGACAAAAGTCGATAGTTTTGAACAAACATTGACAGCAGGGTAATGTCCTTAGAGGTTATATCTGTTTCAGATGAATCTTCTCATTCTACATTGCCACCTGTGCTGTCCCTTGTCTGACAAATTAAAAGGAAGCATCACAGATATTTTAATAAAAATCACAGTGCTGCCAATATTTTAAAGGACAAGGCAGTGTCGCAGATTATGAAATGAATAACAAAAATATATCAGTCTCTGAACCTACCGAGGAGCATAATCCCTTCCCCTAGGACCAAATCAATAAATGAAAAAACAAATAATTTTTTTTTAAACAATAGCAAATCTGTAACACATTCACTGGAGAATGGATCAAAGGGCAAATAATATATTTGAATGTTCACCCATCTCTTGTTACACTACTGAAAAGTACTCAAGTTTAGCAAGAATGGACAGAAAGTATCATGAACAAAACTGTTCAGTAGACAGTTTGTTACCAGTTTACTGAAATACTCTGCTGATGTCTTGATACTAATATGCTGACAACTTTTGTCATATTCCCATGAAGCAGTGAGTGATGTTGATAAAAAGGATTCAAGAATATTTTCACTCTGGTTATTCTAGGTATGTATTAGTACTTTAATATGATAGCTTGTAAAAAAACCCTACTTATATAATAGATACAGACTTTCAAACTTACCTCATCCCCTGAAATAGTATTAGAATCTGTTTTATGTGTTCAACTCTGTCTTTTATCTGTCTTCCATCAGATGAATCCTTTCTAAACACATTGTCGACATCTGTTTTCAACTGCTTCATTATTAATAATCCAGATTTTAACACAGTATTATCTATCCAAAGACAATAGGGTTTTTGTTTGATGTTGCTAGATGAAGCTTGCAACTTCTTGACTCCTATTTATCATCTTCAGAAAACAACATGTTAAGTTCCAGTGACTGATGTGAATAACATCGCTGATGTGTGATGGGTGCATACAGACTTCTTAACTCCCAAAGTTTCACCCTGTCTTGTCATACTTCTTTTCCTTCTCTTGCTTTACACCCCAGCCTTCTCTGCAGACTTGGCTTTGGCTCAGAGGGCTTGGAGGCCAAAGTTAGGTAGTGGGGTCTTCCTTTCTGCAGAGGCAAATAGTTCCCCAACTCCCTTCTATGATTATCTCCAGCACCTTCTGTCTTCCCTGAATTACCTTTGCTCTCCCTCTTTGCCCCAGAATTTCAACCTCTGCTTGGCTCATCAGATACTTCCACGTGCTCTGACATGGATCTGGATATCCCTCCCAACAAATGTGATCTTTAAGGGAGTAAATATAGACCAGTTAATTGAGTTTGGTTTTTAAGATATATGTCTCAGTGGGTAAAACTTTCTGTGTTGCTGAACACAGTTCAAAAACAAAATTTATTTCAAACAGTAGGAAATAGAGTTAGAAAAGACCTTCAGATATATCTTGTCTGCTGTCTTACCTTTACAATGTCATTCTTTATACCTTCTCCAACTGTCTCATCTTTTCCTCTTACAGGCATATGTTTCAGGGCATATATATTCGTCTTTTCTGTAGAATCTTATCTAGTGATTTCCTGAGTTGTTGACAATTGTTTTCTTGGAACAAATTATCTTGATTTTGCTGTACTATTTCCTCTCTTACATAAAAAAAAAAGTGTAAGAATTGTCAAATTTACTATTTTATGGTTACTTTCCCACAAGTTGCAAGCTTCCCCTTCTCCAGAGCAAGACAGGACGATGCATGTTCCTGTGTCTTCAGTTGGACCCTGTAATCAATATCAGAGACTGTGAACAAATAACTAAACTTTGGTGTAACTCCAATAAGAAAAAGGGAAAGCCTATCTGATCTTGAATCATACAAGTCAGATGCTGGACTCTTTATGTCTCCCAAGTCCTTTGACTATATTTTAAAGTGCTTTAAGTATTTCTTCTTCCTTTTTTCTCATCAAGACTTTTCTGTTCTTGTGATGTCAAATGTATTTCTTTTTTGTTGATATAAAGAATTCTAAATAACAAGGTTTAGCTCTTTTACATGCTGTGTTCTTTATTTTCTTGTTATCCTTAGCCACGTCTTTCATAGGAAAGACAGGAATAAAATAATCTCTAAAGCAGTCAACTGATTATCCATAGCGGAATCATTGTGTACAGCACAGAATATTACAATAGTTAACAAATATATGTATTAATAAAACAGCTATAATAATTGTAGCTGCTGCGAATTGCATCATACAGTTTATCCTATCGATTGGGAAAAAAAATTACTTTCTAATTAATCATAACTTCATTTTTGTGTTTGTTTTCTTTCACTAAACATTTGATCCTCCATTCAAAGACATGTAAAAAGGAAACCTGTGATTCCGCTTTTCATGATAGACCTCTGCCTGATGAAGGTGATTTCAAACGAACAGCTATTTTTTCATGGATTGCCAAACATCCAACAGGTCGGCAATGATCGGTTGTTAACACAGTATTTGAACTACCAATACAGCCAATAAATACTGCTAGAAAATTTAAAGTGCTCACAAACTTTTCCTGGTGCTTGGTATTAAATTTTCTGTGCCGTTAGGATAATGTGGTTTTGATGTAAGTGCTAGAAGTTGTCTTTGATTATTTTCTAAATAGGAACTGGAAATATTTTCCAATTAAGAAATGTGTCACAGCTTGGAATTCTTTGATTAGAATACATCATTTGGAAATGTACAAGGTGGTGGCTTCTGGCTTGCAGAGGAAGATGATGTTTTGATGTAAAAAGGTAGCTGTGGAGATGTCAGTAGCTGTTGCTCATTGCAAATGAATATGCAAATGGAGAGTTCAAAAACAAAAGAAATACTGTGCCTTGGGAATATTTCCTTTGTTGTTTTCTTTCCTCTTTTCTTCTGGGGAGAGAGTTGTTAGGAGAATAGGAATATTAATTATTATGATAAGTGTATAAAAAAATTCTGAGTAACATTTATTGTATAAAGTGCATTTTCTTGAGATTATAAATGGGTGAACATGCTGCAGTTTCATGAAAAGGATAATTAAAACTTGCATCAATTTTTTTTTTTTAAACCTTTTTTTTTTATTTTAGGACTGGCTTATTTTTATAAAGGAGAGTCTGAAATCCCCACTTTATAAAAGCAGTTCTGAATAATTTCTGTAATGAACTGATGGAAAGAAAAATAGAACTTATAACTCAGTGATATTTCCCTGCTTATTGTGCAAGAGGAGAAGAGTTATGTGATAAATTGACTGTAAAAAGGAGTGGTTAACTTGCTTTATAGTGAATAATAAGTAAATCACAGTGATATTCAATATAAAATGTGTTCCACGAAAAGTATTAATAGGAGCACAATTTGATTACATAGAAAATCCATTGTCATCTAGCATTTAGTTTACATTTCCAGATAAAACCTGCTTTATAGCAGAAGCATTTGCTGATGCATTTGGAATACTACAGCAGGCCTGAGGCTCCTTGCCTGGCTGTATCTCTGAAGTGGAGCTCTCAGTTAAAAAATCCTTTCTTCTACTAAATATCTGGTATCTTTTGCGTAAAGTTGGGGGATTTTTTGTTTGTTTGTTTATTATTCTCCTGTGTTAAAATGCAACAATTGCTTCTCTGCCAAGAAAAAAAAAATCATCTCCTTTAACCACAACTGACTCAAAAAACCTCTGAGTTTTGGCAACAGCCATCAGAATGGTGACTGTATCGAGACTGCCTAACGCAAGCTGGTGAGATTTTCCCTGACATGTACACTAACTAGCAAACACTTCGCCTTCAATTTTATCTCTCTCTCCACTATACACCTCTAGCTTTATCCCATTTGTCACACAACATTTACTAGAGATAAATATAGTGCAAGTAGACATTGCATTTGGTTTTGATGATACAGTTCAGAAGTGACCTTCAATTCTCCTGTAATCTCATTGCAGAGGATTTCTTGGACAGAAGTTACCAAAATTCTGTGAAAATATACTGAGCTGTGGTGGTCCAGAGATAGCAACAAACTAAATAGGTAAGTGCATCCTACTTTCTTGCAACTTTCCAACCAAAACTCCACCTGGACTCTGGGGATTTCAATTTGCAGTTCTGAAGATGTTTTGCCCCATGGCTGGCACTCACCTAAGAATGTGTATGACTTGCAAGATGAAAAAAAACCACTGTTACCTACAAGCTTGTCCAACTTTTTGTATTTTCCTTTAGGTACTAATTTTGTATGCATTTTTCCCTGTTTTTGGTTTAATCCCTCAATGAAGTTCTGAGAGGTGCTGGGCTACCATTTACATCAGGGCTGAAAGTTCAAACTGAATTTTTTTGTTGCTGATAGAAAGGAAGCTGGACCCATGTGTGCAGCTGGCTGGCCATTGCAATAAGTTTGGGAAATTGGACTTTTCAGTAGTCCTTGAGATTTTCTCCACTGTAATTTTATGTTGGTTTGAAGATTATACTAGAAACATGCATTTGCTTTAGGTATGCAGTCACCTAAAATAATTAACACCTACTGTTACAATTCAACAGTAGAAGACACGGTTGCTTTGAAGCCCCATGTCTTTTTTCCAATGCATTCTAAAATAAGGAGCTCTTGGGCTGTGATAGTTGCATTGTTGGACTAGGAGTGTTCAGAACCATGAAACATACTAGAATTATAAGTGCAGGCAACATTACCACTTGTCTTCGTGTGGTAGTAAGAAATGTAAGGCTAAGTTATTATTTGAGGAATCTACATTATCTTTCTAGCATGAGCCTATAGCATCAGAGAAGATGCTATAAGGGAAGATGCAATATAGCCCACGGAGGGTTCCAGGCACTTGTCATCTCTGTGGCTGGAACTGTGCAATAATAACATGGTAAATTTTAATCACAGAACAATGCTAAGTATTAAGCTGTGATCAGAGCATGCTTACTCTTGGAAATGTTGTTCTAAGGGAGAAGTTTTACACGCTATTAATAGAATAGATATTTCTGAGCAACTACCGGATTAAAAATCCAAAGTTTTGCTTTCAGGAAGATCTCGTGGCAAAATCTTCTGTACAGAAGTATGGAGTCTGATCACAGAGTCACTGTCATTAAGATCAGAATTTCAGTAACAGCATTTTTGAATAAAGAATGCAGATTTTGACTTATGGTTTTTTTATAATCTAGCCAGGGCAGATTTCTTGCAATCCTATTCTCACAACGGTAGGTTTTATAATAACATGTGGTCAGAATTTTAGAATTTCTCACAAACCTAAAGGAAGCCTTTAAGAAGCTGCTAAACATCAAGCTAGTAAACTAGTCATCCTGGTAAAATCCATGCTGGAGAACACCTTCAGCACAGATTCATTTAAGATGTCTACCTCTTGAGTCACAGTCTACACTTTAGGCATTGCCTCTTAGCAATAAATATGTGATACATATGCTGTCTTAAAATTTTTTCACAGCTCGATCAAGTACATTGAAACACACGCGAACACTATTTAGAGACAAATAATGAAAAAAGAAATAAGGAAGAAAAAATAAGGAAGAAAAACTACACCAGCAGAGGTTCAAACACCAGAGGCCCACTACACAAGCACTCCTTCAACCTTGACAGCAAACATTAGGTAGGGCAATGGTCACAACTGGAGCTTAATAGCTAGCTAGTGAGATTTCTGCTAAGGAAGAAAAGGAATATTTCACAGGAAGAAAGAAAAGTATTTTATTTTGCACTGATGTTCATGAGGTAAAATAGTCTATCATTGGAAAGAGACAATTTGCTTGGTGTGCTAGCTGGAATTTTGGTTCAAATCCCCAGCAAGTTTTGCAAGATCTGACTGCAAACTGAAATGACATACGTACCAGATGAAACAACCCTTACTGTGATCTCTGGAGCCTCCCAGTACAACATTTCCTGTGTTTAGGGGTACTGTCACATTGACTTAATTGCAGCAAAAAACCACACATCCTTCCCAAGAAAATAAATTTTGAATTAATTGATTGATTTACAACACCTTCATGTTAATCAGAAAGCTCAAACTTGCCTTCAGATCCAGGACTACTGGTGAAACTCAGTTATGAAATGCTATTTTTCCGACCATTTTTACCTTTGCGTGCTACAATCTTCTGCTTATCCTGCAAAACCAATTATTGCCTTTATATTAAATATTGAATTTGTTAGTTAATAATAGATATAATTCAGTTCTGTGTGACTGGTAAACCAATCCTGGCGATGTGAGTTATGGCAGATTTCTTGATGTTTTTGTATTCTACTCTGGAGAAATTAAAACCAGAGAAAATATGCAGCCAGTTTATTTAAACTCCCCTCTCTTTGGATGATAAATAATTACATTACTTAAGAAGCTGTTCATGAATTCATCAAATTAGCATTATTGAGCACAAATATTATGTCTTATAAGCTATTAATTATTAACAAAATGCTGATTTAGAGAAGAGGAGCTCCTCTGTGAACCCTGAAATTGCAGAAGACAGACAGTGCAATATACTTATCACTATAGACGATCTAATCATATAGATTGTCCCAGCTGACATATTCAAAGGCACCCATGGTTTAAAGGTTTGACTTGCTAAAAAATCTCAATTTAACTTTTAGAAATCAGTGACACACTCGCTGCTAATGAAAGTCTTGAGGTATTTGAAGAGAGAGAATCCTTATAGCATCTGTGTTTCTTCCCATGTGGACCATGAAGCTGAGACCTTTCTGAGTCCCTTGGTGTTTGTGGTCCAGATGATTTCACAGATCAGAACTTCTCATTGATCTTTCTCTGGGTCTGATACAGTAGGTGCTTTCAGAGAAAACACAAAACGGTGGGGAAAATGTCTGTTGGCTTCCTCATGAGTAAAAACACTCATCTGGAGTGTGGGAAAGACTGTAATTTCTTTTTGTATCTAATTTCAAAATCTGTACTGAACATAAGTCTTCCTCCCATAGGAGGATTTTAGTGGCTTGATTTTAGCTGTTCAGTAGTGAATCCCTCTCAGTCTTTCCTGTTTAAACTATTCCACTTAATAAGTTAACATATTCATTTTATGGGAAACTATTTCAGATTTCCCAAATCAATACCTTATAATACTTACAAAGTATTTATTACCCTGTTTCTGATTTTATTATACTTCAGTTCTACTACACAGCATGAGTTAATTTCAGCTGGAAATAGCAAGAGGTAAAGATTAAGAAAAAAATGTACTACTGTGAAATCACAAGTTGAAGTGTGCTTGGGTTTGAATCTAGCATCATAGAATCATAGAACGGTCTGGGTTGGAAGGCAACCCAAGGATCACAGAGTTCCAACCCCTCTACCTCCAGTCATGATCTAGACAAGGTTGCTCAGGGCCCCATCCAACCTGGCCTTGAACACCCCCAGGAATGGGGCATCTACTGCCTTTCCGGGCAGCCTGTTCCAGCCCCTCACCACTCTCTGTAAAAAACTTCCCCCTCATATCTAATCTAAACCTTCCCTCCTTTAGCTTCAATCCATTCCCTCTTGTCCTGCCATTGTCTACATCCATAATGTTCACAGGTTTTCAGGGAACTAGGTTCTAGGACATACGTGAAATGCATTGGTGAAAATGTTACTCTGTGCAATAGCAGTTTATAAGTGAAAATTTCTTGACACTGTATCTTCAGCTGATGTAATCAAGAACAGTCGTTATTTTAGGAGAGTTGTGGTGGCCACAGACCAACTGAGTATCTATATCCTTGCTGCTTTTTAGGAAGTCTAAATTGAGATGAAGAAAGTACCTTGGTGTTCATGCAGTCACTGAACAGTTCTAGTTGTTGTTTAATTTAAAAAAAAAAAAGGCACTAAAAACTTGGGCCCAGGTTTTATTATATTGGATTGGGCTGCAAGTGCAAACAGTAAAAAGGCAATGGGTATATTATAGTGCTTTATTTCACACTTGATCTTGTAGTGTTAACAACTCTGTGCAAAACGGAGCTCTAAAGTCGCATCAGAATAGAAGAATCCAAATCTTAACTGGTTGAAAAAGTCTAAAAGAGATAGAACTATGTTTCCTACAGCATTTAGTCAGCTTATAAAACTAATTTCTGAAGGAGTCTTGAAACTCAGATGCTATCATGAACACTAATTTTATTAAATGAGAGACAGACCACTAATAATGTGTGCTCAGGCAAATTGGTATGTACAGGACATGCACAATCAGATCTTTTGCCTTGTCCTACTGTCTGCATCACCACACACTTCCATCAATGCATAAACCATCACAGAATTTGTGAGACTGTGGCTTTTTGAAGTGCATATTGCATTTTTCTTAATTCTTTTTTCAGAGCCCTTAGAGTGCCAGGGTTACGTGTTTTACCCTCTCTCTTCAGCAACAGAGAACTGAGTTGCTGTAACAACTAATAAAAAGCTGTAAAAATAACACATGGCTAACCTTTGAGGAAGTCTGTCATGGAATTACATGCCAGATTCAAGATGGGTACATTTAATACAAGCGCTAATCAGGATTTCCAAGTCTCATTCCAACCAAGGAAGTTTGTTAAAAAAGAGGAATTCTGTTTATTTTCCAGTTAATCAGGCTGTGTTTGATTCATCGTCTCCTCAACTAATCTCTGATTTCTTAATGACCAACTTGCAATGCAGTTGCTTCTGGTGTTGGTAAACAAAGTAATGAATGAAACAATGAAAAGAAACCTGAGGGTTATTTAAATCTTCCCTCAGATAAGCCTTCTGATTCATTAATGGATTCTTTTTTGAATCACTAGACCTTTTAAAATCAGTACAGTATGCCCATCTCTGTCCATTTGGAAGGAATCAGGCTTGATTTAGTTATTTCACACGGTAATGTATGTCACTTGATAATTTTCCTCAGCTTTCACAGGTTGCATATTACCTTGCATTTATATTTGATTTGTTGGCACATATCAACATTCAGGAGTTTATAGATTAAATATAAATAGACTGTGCCTGCTTGCCAGTCCAATCCCAGTGAGTTAATAGCTAAGTGTGAATTACAGCACGAGCCCTAGGAAGGTCACAAAATATGTGTAAGGCTGAGAAGCAGAAATTTTCACTGTATATGAAGTTTTAACAGAGTTTTCCCCATAGGTCACCAAGCTTTTCAGATAAGCTGGGACATACACGAAGTCAAATTTTCAAAAGCTCATAGGCAGATTTTGCTCTGCCTGTATTGCAATCCAGAAGCAGGATTTCAAGTCAGCTATATATAATTCAACTGGCTCTAAATAAAATGGAAGTATGTAGTGGTAAGACAGCGATAGCACATTGCAGGCTGCCTGAAAAACCTTTTTTTGGATGCCAGAAAAATATCTTGCTAAATAATCTAGAGGGAAATTGGTGCATTCTGCCTCCTCTCTGCTCAGTAGTTTAAAACTAGTCTCTGTTTGTAGGTATGCTCCCAGGGGAACCACTGAGAGTCCATCAGACTTGTGCTGAGGAGTTTTTAGCCAGTAGGCTATGATCCAGCTAGAATTAATTGGCAGCTGCCCAGAGAGATGGGTTAGGGCTATGGTGAACCGCAGCCACTGAGGATCAAACCTTGTGGATGGTGAAGTGTTAATGCAGTGGTTGTGCCTTCAGTTAGGGTAGCAACGGAATGGTTTTCTAAGGAGCTAATGCCTTGTAGGAAAAAAATGTGCTGCCTTATTGCTAACATTTGAAATGGTAAGGAAGGGATGAAGATTTGCTGGAGCTGGAATACAGGTACACTGCATGACATTTAGGATATTTTCCCTTTGAAAAAAGGAATTCTACTGAATATTTGTAAGTTCCTGTAAAAGGAGAAGAGAAGGGAATGGAAGTGAAGGGAAGGGAAGAGAAGGGAAGGGAAGAGAGAAAGATACTTCAAACAGGTCTGCTAACATCCTTAGTATGGTTGCTTGTAATATCAGACCCTGCATTTCTCATGCTCCCATGAACTTATGTTGCAGAACAGTCTTCGGTGAGCCTGGTTCACAGAGCTGTACTTGCCTACAGGCTCCTTTTAATGCTAGGGAAAGGTCATGCTCACATCATGCTTGATTCAGTAGTGCCAGGGACTCTGTCTAGCCAGGAGAGCAGTTGAATTGTAGGATGCACTTTGTGGTCTTAGAGCACTGTGTGGTTTGGGTTTCTTCCTCAAAACATTGCTCTTGGGCTGCTTCTGACAAGAGTTATCGCTCAGAGTTGCATGGGAAATGCCATAGGATCCCCAGCTCAGGTATAGCTGGCGGGCCAGTGAAGCTCTGTGGGGCCATCATCTCAGCGCTCCTCTTGGCATCCACATCATCTGTGTCATGCTCTGCAGACTTCTGCTTTTCTTGTCATGTCTGTGCATGATCTGAGCACTAACAATGCTGTAACACACATGTTCAGCTGCTGCACCTCCTTTCTACATGTGAATCTCTCTGCCAGATTGAGTTTAAAATATTAATGTACAACTTTTGATAGCCTTTCTAGGTGATGTCCGCAGCTTGCAGGACTCATTTAGAATGTTTTCTTCCTAAGCTGCTGTCTTTATAGATCTGAGAGAAAACCAGTTTCACACAATTTTGTCAGACAATTCGGATCCTCCCCTCTCCCTCGTTGGATATGATCACTGTTTCACTGCATTTTATTTTTTTTTAAGATGAGGCAGCGCTAGCTCCCCAGCTGAAGTTTTTGATCCTTGGGTGCTTAAGGCATGTTGTTCCAAGCCTTGTAAGTGATGGACTCCAACCTTTATAGAAGTATCGCTGTAAATTATTAAGGGCTGCTGGTGTTGTGTGTTATGCCTTTCAGCTTTGGAAGAGCTTTATTATCAGAAATACAGAAGGCTAACATTAACCCTTCAAAAGGTTATCCGAATGGACTGTAAGGAATAACTTCAGTGTCACCCTTTGCTTCAGCGAAATGCTATGTTTCTGGCAACAAAACCCTCTCTCCTGATATGTTTTTTGAAAAACTGCTTCACTTGATTTTATTCACCATGATTTCTTTGTCATCTTGACTGTTAGAAACAAATAACCTGATCAACAGCAAATCTCTTCATCTAATCTAGGCATGATCACTTTGCCTGGCAAAAAGGTAATGTTTTGAACTATTGCAAATTAATTGAGCCTACTTTTTTTACAATCAGGAAGGGATAAAATGGAAACGAATGGCATAGGCCTGGTCCATACTCATGAAAGTCAATGAGAGGATTCTAGCTACTACATAAAGGCTTCAGTTCAGTCCATGGGTGAGCAATAAATTCACCATACAAATGTTTTGTAGGCCAATGGAGGAGTCTTGTCACACTGACACTGCAGGTATGTGTGGCAGCAAACTAAAGAAAAGTTACCTCCAACTTTGTATTTCCACCTTACTTCCCAGAGCACTGTAAAATTAACAGCATTTTTCTTTCTTCCTTTTTTTAATGAAGTGTTCTTCAAGTAAGGTCAGAACAGATGAATATGGATATAAATGGGTTCTTTAATTGCAAACAGCACTATAGCTTTTGCATAAAATGCCTTGGAACATTTGAATGTGTTATTTGCAAGTATAAGACAAATGGTTGTGCACTTAAAGTGTCACTCACAAAGTCACTGCTCTCCAAAGTAGCAAGTTAGAGCGTGAACTGCCTGTGTGCCTGTGCACCAGCCGTGCTCCCCTTTGCCCCAAGTAAAAAATTACCCCATTGACTCACAGGGCACTGTGCAGACAGAAGTATTCATTTAGACAATTACTGTACACTAGTTGATGAGCTGCAAGTTCTGGAGATATTATAAAAGAGAGCCAGCTTCACAGGAAATTTTCTCATTTCCTTGATGTAAATCTCACCAGGTTGTCTCCTGCCATGATATTTCATATACTATTGTCAGATAATTATGGATTTGGTGCTTTTAAAGCTAAATTGGCTCTCCATCACAAAAACAAGATACAAACAGAGAGCAAAGACAAACAGCGCAGAGGTTTCATATTGCTGAAAACCTATGGTAAGGCCAGTCCTTTCGGAAGAGAACCCGAGTATGTGAGGAGGGATGGAGGGTAGGTAGGGAAGCAGGCTGCAAGAAGACCTCCAGGATATGTCTGTCCTATGGAGCAGACAGTCAACGTACACTTTGATGAGTCACATCACCTCTTTCTGTCTTGTTCCTAGTGCACAAACGTTCTAGGAAAATCAATAACAGGCTCTATTTTTTTCTGGGTTTTTTTGTAAAATAAATAAATTTGCTAGAAAGTAGCTTTTTGATAGATGTCTAGGATAAATGCAGGTGCCACGGCTGTGTGCTGAACTAGAACACACAATCTGCTCTGTTTTACTTTCTCTTAGCTTTTTTTTGTTGTTGTTGTTCTTATTACTAATTTAGCTTGTATTCTTTCCTTTTGGGTTTTTCTGCTATCCTTTCTTGCACATTTTTAAGGATATACTTTATTTATTTATTTGTTGTTTCTCCTAAGTTCAGGTTGCACAAGATAAAAAATATTCCAGGCTTAAGACAAAGGTCTTGCAAATTTTCTGCACACATACACTTTCAAAGGTTTCCTAAAAAGAACTACTTGGTGTCTGAAACCCTGTGTGCTTCAGAGATGTCAGAGTCGGGCTTTTCCCAAGCTGTTCTGAAGTTGTCCTGCACTTTGGAACTTGTGCCTTGATCAGACGTTTTCAGTAGACTGGGTGTATCTCCTGTCAGGAATTATTAGGAGGCAAAAAAAAAGGTGAAACAAAGACAAGTTACACAGGGCCAACGTTATAATCAAAAAAGTGGTTCTTGTTGCTTTGTTATAATTGCCCTTCTGCTTATATTTTCACAGTGTCACACGAACCCCTGAGGCTTCTGCCAAGAATCATAGAATCGTATCATAGAATCATAGAATCGTAGGGGTTCGAAGGGACCTCAGGAGATCATTGGGTCCAAACCCCCTGCCAAAGCAGGCTCCCTAGGACATATCACTCAGATAGGGGTCCAGACGGGTCTTGAATATCTCCAGAGAAGGAGACTCCACCACCTCCCTGGGCAGCCTGTCCCAGTGCTCTATCACCCTCACTGTGTAAAAGTTCTTCCGTATGTTGGTGCGGAACTTCCTATGCTCCAACTTGCAGCCGTTGCCCCTTGTCCTATCTCCACAGACCACCGAAAAGGGGCTGGCTGATTCCCCCTGCATCCCCTGCTTAAGATAATTATAGACTTTAATTAGGTCCCCCCTTAGTCTTCTCTTCTCAAGGCTGAAGAGTCTCAACTTACTCAGCCTATCCTCATAGGGGAGATGCTCCAGGCCCCTAATCATCTTCATAGCCCTGAATCTAGGGTCTTATTTAAGTTTAATATATGTTATCATTTGAGGTTAGCTTAGAGTGCCTCTTACATAATTATAAACCAAATACTTTTACTTTTATTTTTTTCCCCATTATTTAGAGGTGCTCTGGGCCATGCAGCATGTCCTTGTGAAAATGCAGCGGGTACCAAAGCAATGACTAAAACAACCACGCTTTGCATAACGCCAGCAGTCAGAAACTTAAAAGCCAAATAATACAAAACATTAATGGCTGGTCTTTTTTTCCTGTGTCTCAGCTACTTTAGCAGATGTAATATTATTAGCTTCTTCTGTTCACAGTAAATTAGATATGCAATCAGTAAGGGTAAGAGGCAGATTTGCAGAATAGGAAAATGACCTGTAAAAGATTATTCACAACAGCAATTAGCGATTGCTGAAACTTGGGGCAGGTAAAGTAGTTTGTAAAGAGTAAGAACCATGGTTTATTTCCAGAAGTTAATTCAGGCAAAGTACTTTTATTCCTGAATGCTGATGTTGTTTGCCATTTTGTGGCTGGAATCACGTCTGCAGCAGGTGGTCAATGGCAGGAGCTCCAACAGCTCACTTCTTGTAGCCAGAGGAGTTTTCCTGATATTTCAAGTAGTGGGAATCTGTGTTGCGTAAAGGATTTATAACTGGCAGGTTTTTAGAAACAGTTGAGCGCAAACTGGTTCAGCATGGCCAGGCCTTATCTAGGCCAGTTCCAGGCGGCTGCAAACCATTTACATCAGGTATGGGACTGCATGCCCAGGTGATAGCGTTTTCTGTTTGTCTCCCATCTGTTTGTCAGACATCTTTGATTCAGGCTGAATCCACTTGGGTGATGCTTTGGGTGTGCTAACTTAGCTCCAGGAGGTGAAACCTGTGCCATTGGGCTGTTAGTGACAGCCGAGAATGACATTAGATCTATAAAATTCTCAGTGAGAGGGTGACGATGAGAGTGTCTCTGAAAACACATGCTGTGGTTAGAAATCTGTGGCTGCTTTACGTGATTTTTTTAATTAAATCTGAAAAAATTCCTCAAATATCTTTGTGACATCCTTTTACCATAAATTCAAAAAAACCCCTGAGGTCATGCAAGAAAGTTAATCTTGAATTGGGAACAGTGTCTAATGATTTCTGTTTATAATTATAATTACAAATTATAATTATAAAAATTATCATTTTTATAATTATTAAATTGCTACCTGAAATGTAACACAAACTGTGGGCTAGGTTCTCACTTGGCATAAAAAACCCTACTGGTCTCAGGAGTGATTAGGAATGCTGAAGCCAGAGAGACTGTAGTGACTTACAACATCAGAGGAGACGGCTCTGACTTCTTTCTTGAATTCTCTGTCACAATTTTTAATGGGTTGACTCTAAACTTGGTCCTATTTAAAATAAAAATGGGGACTTGTAACACTAGGGTTTCTTTTTTTGCCTCCTTTTATTTTGAAAACAAATTGAAGGAGAGGTATAACTGTATAATGGCGTGATAAATCAGTCAATTTACATTGGGTAGAATAAAATTAGCATTGCCAATACTTCATAACAGGGCATGGCTATGACTATGGAATTGATTTCAGAATAAAGCTGATCCATTACAATTTTGTTAATATTGAATTTTAAATAGAATTATGAATTGCTAATCAATGCAGTTAAAGAAGTAACTTAGGGAAAAAAACCCCACATATTGTTTACTTTTTAAAATCTGTTATTTTACTGCTCTTCCATATTAGGAATCTCATTTAAATAATATTACAATTACACTGTGGATACTTGTGCAACTCAAAGAATAATCTTCGTTAGAGTAAGAGATAATTTTTTTACCCGTGTCTGTTCACTATAAACCTCCACCATTTCTGGTGTGCTGTGAGCTTGCTCTGAAAAAGATGGACCAAACGTGTTGTGCCATTTTACATCCTAAAGAAAATAATCTGTTAAAAACTGAAAGGAAGCTTTGGTGGATTCCTTCTTTGTACAAAATACCTTTCCATTTTACTTCTTTTTCCAAACTGTGTATGCTTTCTATTCTAACCTATAGGCAGCATTTAGATTTATGCATTTATCTTAAACCTGAAGGAGGTTTTAGGAAGAGGAGGTGGAGGTGGTTGAGTCACCATCCTTGAATGTGTTTGAAAGATGGGCAGATGAGGTACTTAATGATATGGTTTAGCATAGGATGGGAATGGTTGGACTTGATGATCTTAAAGGTCTTTTCCAACCTTGTGATTCTGTGGTTCTGATTCTTTTTCTCATTTCCAAACTCTGTCTCTTCTGATAGAGACACCATGTGATGGAAGACATCTCCATTGTTCCTCATCTCATAAAAGAATACCCAGACCTAGAGTTTCTTTGCTAAGAAATCTCTATGATGATAGAAATAGAAAAAAAATATAAAATTGTATTCAACCTGCCCATAGGCTCAGAACAGAGACCTCTCATCCCATGTATAACTTACTGGTAGTCCTGCTCATAGATCTACACTATCTAGAAGAAAAATGGGAATTCAGTAGTGCAAAGATACTTCATCTGATGACCAGCATCTTTCCCATATAGGAAAAAAAAGAACAGAGGCTACTTTTTATTAGAGAGGAGTTTCAATTTAAAAAAATGAATATTTGGAAAATATTGCTTTCCACACATTTTTTATTTTAGCTATTGTTTTCACAACTCCTGTGATCAAAGAGCAGACACAAATGACAATCAAATGACAGCTTGCAAAATTTCTGGAACATTGACACTAAATCAATTGCTAAATCAAACTGAATTCATGATGATGTAGCTTTAAGGAGTTTGCATAATCTTTCTCTTCACCTACAAGTTCCTCTTTAATATAGGCAGGATAGTAATTATTAATCATGTCTCCAAAGAATCCTCATGATGAAACGCAGCTCCAAAGTGAACAGAATATGTTCAGTCTCCTGGAAGAAAAGTTGAATAGGACTAAACAAGCTTTTTGCTCATGCTGTGCGGTTTCATTAATATAAGTGGGAGTCTCAAAGATGTTCCCTGACAACCGTTGGAGTGCTCTCTTGGGAAGTACTGGGACTCCTCAGAGAAGTGATCTGAAAATCCTTTGCTTGGGCAATTTTCCATAACCACTGGGTTGTTCCACCAGCAATCTTCTGAAATCGGTTGAAGCATTCAACACGTGAAAATAGACATGCCACCATCCTTTGTCGAATGTTCTTGAACTGCATCCAACAAGCAGGCTTACCAAAATAAGGTACTGCTCAATGTGAATAGGAATGACAAGATTTGGCTTCAGTATCCTGGAAATATATTCATCATTCTGATCTGCAATGACATGGGAAAAAGTCTTTTGCTGCTGAGGAGAGCAGTCATTTTACTGTGAAGAACCCTGGCATTTAAATGATTCAGCGTGATTGCAACCATTTTGTGAGGATCTCAACCCCCAATTTCACAACAAATAATTTACCCTTGAAATGTGCTCTTTATTTCCAAAGCATTGAGATGTATAAAGCCAAACCAGTATTTTCCATCACTGGAAAAAAGAAAAATAAACCCTAAAAACATTGTATTTTCTGTCCTGAAAATTATTGGGTTTTGCATCGTATTTGAAAAAAGTGTTTCCTATCACCACGAACCCCCAACTTGTCCAATCGTCTATCAGTAGATTTTTAATGATCTGCTCAGCATAACAATTTTTTAATGAATCTTTAAAATAACCAGATATCAGTTTCTTCTCTGTTTACAGGCTGTCTTTCAGTTCCTGCCATTGCGTGCTTGAATAACTGATATTAGGAGCATTCAGAATTACAGTCAGTTTAATTTCTATACATCTAGATAGGAAGTTATAAATCTAAAAGGTATATTTATAAAATATTCTGACCAGCAATTTAGTATATGGTAGGGAAACAAAGTCTCTGTCTTGGTTCTGTGTGCTTATCTAGCTTAAATCTGGATTTGAGGGGCTCACACAGAAGCACTCGTTAATCAGGGACATTCTCATCATTGCTTTTATAAATGCACTGTTTTTTCTTCTCTTTGAGGTACTGGACCTATCCTCATTCCCAGGTTTATCTCAACAAAATAAATGTCTGTATGCTGCTTGGTATGATGAGCTGCAGCAAATGACGATGGGGTGATAACGGTCCCAAAACTGGTAGGGCAACTCTCCAGTGTTGATGTGCAAACCCTTGCTGTGTAACTTAGCCCCTCCTCGGTCTCTTCATATCTTGTCTCAAAATTTGACTCTTTTTATCTTCTCATTAGGTCTACGGTCAGGCAAAGCTTCTGGTCTATGAAGGTCAGTGCTTTGATTTTTTTCCATATAATTGTAGATAATATTAGGTTTTCGATGAAGATTGCACATATCTGAAAATCAGACACAGACTTTCAGAGTTGTGGTTAACTGGGAGTGAATGAATTTTGTCTTGTGACACAGACTTTCTTTCTCCTGGACACATCTTTCATGTATGGTGTTTTTTTTTCTGCAATTAAGCTGGGACAGGTACCCAGAGAGACAGACAGACACATTGTCATATATTCCCATTCTCCTATGTATAACAAAGACACAGATAACTCAAAAACAGTACATTAACTGTTCTTTAAACCTCAAAAGGTGACCAGGTAGCATTTTTTATTGGGAAAAAAATATTTCTTTGGAGTAGGCCAGCACTTGAGGGACTGTCTAGAAAATAGCAGATCCTTGGCATATAAAACGAAAGGATTAATAGACACAATAAACATTTTCAGTGAATAAAAGTTTTAAACAGAGAAACAAAAGCTTCCTGTTTAGTTTAAATTTATTAATTTTTCATTCCTTCTACCTTTCCCATGTGAGCTGCAGAAGTACAAAATCTCCACGTAGCCAATTAGAACTGGACCGTGCTAACAAATCTATCCCTTTGGGTTACTCTCCAGTAGAAGTTGCTTCTTTATTAAACAAGCACTAAATTACTCCAGGAAAGTTGAGCATGTATCTCAGCAAGATGAAAGCATGCAAATATCAGGAGAGATATTTCTTTAAGATTTTAGTTAGAGCTTTAGAAACCCGGCTCTCCCGGGCGCTGAGAGCTGTGCCTGGCACTGCGCCTGTCGCTTGCTGTGCTTTTCACTACAGGAAATCCTGACTTTCAGCATCACAGGGATTAGACTATTAAAAGGGTTCTTTAGTGGCAGATTCAGGGATTATACAGCCTGGGACTTCAGGTCAGTCTGATTCTGCAAAGAAGCCTTAATGAAACTTTTTGATACACCTTTGTCAGCCAGGGGAAGAGATGAGTAAGTTTGGCACGGTTTCGTCTCCCAGTTCTAGCCATGCTCTCTGTTCAGGTTTTAACTAGCTCATATTTGGGAAGAAAAGGGACAACGGGGTTGGTCTTGCTCTTCCTAGAAATTGGTAGTTTTCCTTTTTCCAACTCTTTTTTCCAAAACTGTAGTCCATATGCTGAAACCACACAGCTCTCCAATTTTGTACCACTGAGGAACTGGTTAAAGATATCTGCATATAGACACACAAAGGAGTGCATATGAAATTCACTTTTGTCATAACACATGGAGTGGAATATCTGTTGAGGCAAGAGATGCTGTTAACCTTTACTCCCAGAGGCTGAAAGTGCAGGATTATTCTGGTTTTGTGGTATTTTAGAATCATAGAATAGAAACATAGAACGGTTTGCATTGGAAGGGACCATCCAACCTGCCCCATCCAATCTGGCCTTGAACACCTCCAGGGGTGGGGCAGCCACCAGCTTATCTGGGCACCCTGTGCCAGTGTCTCACCCCCCTTGTAGTGAAGAATTTTTTCCTAATATCCAGCCTAAATCTACCGCCTTCCAATTTAAAACCATTCCCCCTCATCCTGCCACTCCATGCCCTTCTAAAAAGTCCCTCCCCAACTTTATTGTAGGACCTTTCAGGTACTGGAAGGCCGCTATAAGGTCTTCCCAGAGCCTTCTCTTCTCCAAGCTCAACAAGCCCAACTCTCGCAACCTGCCTTCACAGGAGAGGTGCTCCAGGCCACTGATCATCTTTGTGGCCTCCTCTGGACCCTTTCCCATAATTCCATGTCCTTGTTATATTGGGGACTCCAGAACTGAGTCCAAGTTGGGGTCTCATGAGGGTGGAGTAGAAAGGCAGAATCACCTCCCTTGATCTACTGACCATTTTGAGACTTGTGGTGTTGGTTCTTCAACTGAAGTGCAAGGATAAAAACTGGGAGATACTGGTAGGATAACAGTCAGGATTTCTAACCCTCTTCTAAAGAGCAGAAATCCTTCCTTAAAAAGTATAGATCATAGAATCATAGAATCATAGAATGGCATGGGTTGGAAGGGACCCCAAGGATCATAGAGCTCCAACCCCCCTGCCACAGGCAGGGCCACCAACCTCAGACCTGGATCTAGACAAGGTTGCCCAGGGCCCCATCCAACCTGGCCTTGAACATATCCAGGGACGGGGCATCCACTACTTCTCTGGGCAGCACTCTTTCTGTAAAAAACTTCCACCTAATATCTAAACTAAACCTTCCTTCCTTTAGTTTTAATCCATTCCCCCTTGTCCTGCCGTTATCTACCCTTTTAAAAAGTTGAATCCCCTCCTGCTTATAAGCTCCCTTCAGGTACTGGAAGGCTTCAATGAGATTGTGTATAGAAAATGAACCATTCAGTTTTGCTGAACTTATCATGTGAAAAACTGATCCCTGCAAGAAGAGGCATATATATAGGGACACTTCATTCCAGTTCAAGGAAACAGTTCTTTTCTTACACCATTAGAGATGCCCAGCATTACTGGACAGCAGTGAATTACACCAGGAACTTCGGAAACCATAGCCTTTCTCAAGTGAGAACCATGTACTACTACCTGTTTTCTCCAAACATTGATGCAGTATTTCAGGTGAGTCTCCAGTGAAAGAGACTAACACCCTTTTGTTCAGAGTGTCATCCTACAGCCAGAGAGCTTATGACCTTTATCAGCAAATTATATTAATTTCTTTTGCTGCAGCATGAGAGAGGAGGGAGGCAGAGAGAATGAAACACAGAGAGAATAAAACAACTACAACAAGGAGAAGGGTAGAGCTGTTTGGCAGAGGTTCTGAAGCAAAGCCTGAAGTGTATTTATGGTTATAATTTTGCACAGATCACTTGGTGCTCTAACACCGCGCCGCTGATCACAACATAAATCACACTTTAATTTTAACCTTTGCAATTCATCAATAGTTTCAATATCAAATATAATTCAGCACTGACACTATTGGTTTACAGGTAAGTGGAATAAGAATGGAGGAGACTTAGTAATGGATTAGTTTGCCTGTCAACTGAGGCAGAAAGATTCATGTTGTCTTCTCTATGTTTCTATCACATGCACAAAGCTATAAATAATGGCAACAGCTAATCAGACACAAGAAAGATATATGCTGTCATTGAAAATCAGTTATTTGTACCATCTAAGCTTTAAAAATCTAGCCACTAAAATGGAATCCATTTAATAAAAGAGCACTTTGCTGCTTTTTTTTTTGTTTGCATATTCATATATATTTAAAGAATTTTCTTTTTAAAAATTAAAAATTATTTTCTTTGATTATGGTATAATAGTTCTGTTCCAGAATAAATGTTTATGCAACTCCAGAGAATTAGCAATGATTTAGGAAAAGGATATTTTATTTGACAAAACAGGATTTTTTCTTTTAAAAAACACAGAATTTGAGGTTGTTGGGTTTTGGTTTTTTTTTTAGATTGTAGCTTAAAAAGTAATTTTTATTTAAAAAACCCAAACTACAGACTGGAATTTGGCTGATTTTCCTGCTAAATGTAAAAATAAAGGGTTTTTTCTGCTGTAAGGTTTTTTCCCTCTGATACTGGAATTTTGAAAATTCTCTAACCTCTAAGAGTTTCAAGTTTGCAGCAGCCCCCTGAGAGCTGTCCTCCTCTCTTACCCTGGTAACTCCATGGGATGAACAGACAGTTAAAGCTGCGTTGTGGTGGTGGCAGTGATGGTGGAACGAGGGTCTGCACGGGCTGATGAATGTCTCTGTCTTTGCAGATATTCAGAATATTGCTGGATGTGATCACGGGTAACCTGAGCAAACTTCAAAGTTAACCCAGCTTTGAGCAAAGGAGTGGATCAGATGTCCTTCCTATCTGAATTATTCTATGATTCTATATGGCAACCTGTAGCTCTTGGTAAGATATTTCATAATACCTTCTACTTATTTTTCTCTCCTTTTATCCTAAACATGTTTTTTCGGATTACATCGAACAGAAGCCCAAAAGCCCTTGTAGGCTTTGCTTGGGATGAAAAGCCCTAAAATACTCAGTTTTATTTTTCCTTGTCCTTATTCATTCTGCTGACTGAATTATTTCCATCATATTAAATCTCTACATGGAGCTACTAATTCAATGGTGATAATAATATTAATCTCCCTTGTGCTACAATTTATACCCAGAATATTGACACATACATTCTATTAAGTTTATGCTTTATGGTATAATGTCAATATGCTGGAATGAAAAGCACAGTGACAAATTGTTCTGCGTCAATGTGTCTGTGAGCAAACTTTCTTCCTTCTCCTCCTTCTTCCCAGGAGTTACAGGGCTTTCTGAGCAAATGCATAAACTTTTTAGTAGCACACTGACACACATCCTTCAAACCAGTTTAAGATCTTTAAAGAGAACTGGTTGGAAAGCTGCCAGTGCTGGGCATGGGATACTTGTCTGCACTGGTGAGATTGCAGAGTGTTAGCACTATGAAATTCATGGTGAGTTAGAATTTTCCTCTAATCAAAGTTATCTAAGGACTCAAAATGTTTCTCTGTTTCATGTGATTCATATAGATTGTGTGTTATCTCCAGGGAAATGCTGAGAAAGTTCTTACTCTATTGGCTCGTCCTTATCTCTGTGAGAGGTTTGGGGAGAGGGGCGGGGCGGTTATTTGAGGGAAGGTGGAGGTGCTGGGTCTGGTGTTTTCACTGTACTTCAACATATATTTGATTGATGGAGTAGGACCACTCCATAAAATGTCAACATTACCTCTTAGAAAATCAGTCCTCTTAAAAATGCTTAAGTGTGTATGCAGTACATCATAGCACTGAGGTTGGTTGACGAAGGTGAAAGGATTCCTTTAAAGCTGCTCTTGTAGGAGGCCATCCCATGCAATTCATGATACAGAATTAATTTTCATTTAACCAAAACACTGCTTCTTCTTCCCACTCTCCCTTCCTGAAACCCTATATGTATTAAACTAAAATTAATCCAGACCTAGATCTCCACAAATGTTGAAAAAACATCAAGTAAAATCATGGTCTTATAAGGAAGGATTATAGTAATGCTGTCTGAGGAGTACCATGTGGTATCTCTGGTGAAGAGAGACATACAATGTTGAAGGCAAAGCATGCTACAGTATTATTGACTACTATTATAATATTAGGATATTAATGTGGAACAAAAAGAAGTAGTAGGACTAAAACTCTTCATTTCAGATGAAATTATCTACCATCAATATTATATCCTCATTCAGGGACTTAAATATATGCATATAAGATGTGCAGCAATGATGGACAGAATGGTATTCCAGCTGCAGGTTTTTCCTATGTGCAGAATGTACCCTATGGATTCTGCTGACATTGGTAGGAGGGGTGATGAAATCACAGGTACAGAGCAGAGTCTTTGTGGAGAACAAATGGCAGTAGGACAGAGTGCTTGGGCATGTAGAGAATACAGACTCCTTGTCTGCAGATCAGGCAGATACAACTGAAATGGACTTTCAGAAGGGACCTAAGCCGTTATTTTTAACTTTCAATCCGCTCTGAATAAATTACTGCTTATGATAAGCTTCATTACTTTCTGAAAGCCTGGTCATAATCAGGAGTGGGTAAAGGAGGAGCACTTTTTATCAGTTCTTTGGAGAAACACTGCATGCTCACCTCACAAACCAGTAATTGTGCATCACTTTTCTCTGACACGTTATAGAAAAAAGAAAAGGCATTAGAAAGTAAGGTAAAGAGACTAATCTTGTTGAAACATTACACTCAAGCTAACGGCTTATGTTGGAGGAATACCATACTTTATGCTCAGGAAAGCAGGTTAGTCCGTGACTGGTATACGAGAGTTGGACCATGGAAATGTCAGTTCAGAATCTCCCACAGTGCTTCGTGTAGGTGGCTTAGACTTCAAGTAATTGAGGACAGTTTCAGACATATCTCCTACTTAGGTATCAAGGTGCTGAATGTGATACTGGTAAAATACAAATAAGGCTACATCTCAATACCAGAAATTTAATGTACAGTATTCTCTTATGTAAAAAGAGATCAAAATTCAGAACATAGTCTGAATATTCATGGGTTGGTATAGGTACTGCAGTGGGAGAAGTCTGCAGAGCTGGGACAGCTGTCAGTTATATTGTAAGGTGTTTCGTTTTTTAAAACAAATCTTCACTAGAGGAGGGAAAAATGCTGATTCTTCTGGAATGACTCCAGTGCCAGGCACTTCATATCGTTCAGTAGCAAGATTACCAACTCCTACAGCTCCCTCTTTTTAAAAAGTCACTGAAATCATCTCTGCTCCAAAAGACCAGACCATAAATACCAGTGTGTTAGATAAAGTCAATGTATCATTTCCCCTGTCATGTCCTACAGCATTCACAGGTTTACTTGGAAACAGTTTAGATGGCAATTTCAGACTCTCAGCTCTAAAGCAGAGGTGTAGATCTTGTCAAGGCATCAAAAAGAAGGAGTAAGAAGTTGCTGAATGTACAAGAAAAGGATGGTTTATATTTGTGTTGCCTCTGTTCTATTATTTCTCCTCGACTTGCAAGTGTAGTTTTTTAATTGCTTCTCTGTGTTCTTTGAATCACCATTGTTATCGGGCAGTGAAATCTTTTTGCTTCATCTTGAGATGAAGCCCAGGAGCACAGCATTACTTCACTGGACCTGTCGTGTCTCTCCACAGACCCCTGGCTAAAGAAGTGCCGTTGCACCTTACGAGAGCAAATGTAACCTCTAATAAGGGAAATACTTGTAGCTGTCATCACTCTTCAGCTTGTTTCTGTCACTGACTGTTATTGACAGAATATTGTGTTTCTGGTCGCGTGTTGCCTAGCATGTTATCAGCAATCACTGCCCACTGGCTTGTAAACCATTACATCACTTTGTGAAAGGTGGGAGATTAATAAGAGGTATTTTAATCTCCTCTTCATTTAATGCAGCACAGACAGTGTTATATCCGAGGGCAAAGGCAGGTAGGTAAGCTGAGCTATTTCCTTTTTCTCAAGCTGCTTGCTAAATCTATCCCTCCCTGAAAAGGAACTTGAGCAGAGTCAGTGATAGTTAAGTCCCTGACAGATTTGAGGAAGTCACAGGCCACATGTGCATCAATGTTCCTCCTGGAAACCAGCTTCTAAAGAAGTGCCAGCTCTGAGGGTTTTAATGAGTTCCCACTGAAAAGCAGCCCCAAAGCTTGGTGCCTGCAGAAATCCCAGGTGGTCTTGCAGCAGCGTGCCAGTAGCCTACACTGCCCAGCGTGTGCTTGTGCATATTCACAGCTCACGTGGAAGTATTAACACAGTCTCTTTCACCTTTTGCTATCTAAAAAATATATTTGTGTTGTATTTTGGGTTGATACACTTATGTTCAGAGCTCTGCTTGGTCTATGGAAGATTGGCTTTTAAGTATTCCAAGTGGCAAATTTCTCCTGTTCTATTTATAAGGCTTCTGGCTCCTCAGAATCTCTGGGACAATCCAGCTAGTCATTCTAGACCCTTGTGTCATGGATTTTTAATTTCAGTTAGAGGAGGAGCAGATTTCCTGCAGACTTGCTCCAAGGTGGAGGGACTATTCATACAAATATGCAACTTGGAAGCCTAAAGCTGAGAAATCACTTTTAAGCCCTGTCTGAAGCTAAGCTGAAACCCTGTAGCCCATTAGTTTGCAAGAGGTTTCCCTAAGGTTGCCACCTTTACCCTGTTTTGGTACCATGTGTGTCCTAGGACTGCTGCTTTCTCAAAGCTCCACAGTAGCAAGAGAACTTATTTCTCCTCCAGAAGGTGGTTGTTCTTCGGCAGCCCTTATATCATCAGCTGCCATCATCAAGGGAGACTTCTTCAGGCCCTGAAAAAGTAATAAAACTTTTTTCTCTGCCTGTCTCCATATGCCAGCCATCTTCAGTTCTCTGTCTTCCCAGGTCTCTCCACAGCAGTCACTGCCATTAAGAAAAACTACTCTTTCCTTAGATGGTAGAGCTTGCAAAGGGGGGGAAAAAAAAGAAGAAAGAAAAAAAAAAAGAATGGAATATTTCTCTGCAAAGGGCACCTGACTTTTACAGAAGATAAAATGTTGCCAGATGAGCTTAGCAACATTATTAATCAATCAGCTGATATATCATTGTTATTTTTTCACTTTGTAGGAAAAAAAATCTTGAGAAGCAGACAATCCGGGAAGAGGATGATAGATCTCTGCAACCTCAGAATGGGGAGGAGGGGGTGTTACTTCTCCTTATTAAGTTGGCCCTACTGTCTCCAGTAGAATTTTTTTAACAGAAATTATATGCCTTCTGGTTAAATTATACCAAAATATAAACTTCAAGTGTTTGTGGGGCTTTGCTGTTTAACAGAACTTGCTTATTTCTTCAATATATTCAAATTTAATCAGCTGTTTGCTTCTGTCCAGATTCTTAATTGAAGATCATCACCTTTATCTCAAGTTTCTACAAAATGACAGTGTTTCCCCTGCAAAAAATGCAGGCAAGTATCTGTTCTAATAATTTATTCTTTGCAGAGATTTACTTAGCTATTGGGAATTGTAGAGAAGCGCCTATCAGTATATCAAAGCATTTTACAAACTCTGTAAAGTAGGGAACTAACACTTTATTGATGCTTATTTTAGACTGACAAAAAACTGAGTGATTCACCCAGATTCCCATGGCAAAGACTGCCCTTCCTCCCCTGTACTGTCACTGTTTGGCTCCTATACACATGTCCTCAGAAGGCATAGAGCTGTAAAGTTCTCCAGGATGAATAGAAAATGCTTTCACTAGTGTGGGATTTTTCACTTTCTTTATACTGCATTAATGAAAACTCCCACTGCTTCCAGGGGATTAGGAGGGATGGATGGATGCAGGATGCCATGGCAAAGCCCACCCTTTATGGAGACAGATGCAGGTTTTTGTATCTAAGAGCCCCTTACAAAGGTGATTAGAGTACCTGAATAAACAGAATGAAAATTCAGAGTGAAAAAAAACAGCCACAAACCTCAGAAATTTTCTTCAGAAACGGAAAATTATGGGAAAAACTCCCTCATTTTGAAACCAAAATAAGTAAATATGGGTAGACAAGACTTTTCCATAGGAGTAAACTCTTCCACGGTCTTGTTTTCTGCATCTCTAATGCAGAAAATATTTCATTCAAAGAGAAACGATGCCACTTACTTCAAATAGCAAATATAGCACAGACAATACATAAAAACTATGTAAAGGAACTTGAAACTATTGAGTGAGGTGGTGAAGGAATAAGCATTTGTGCACTTCAAAGACTGTTAATTTTTGCTAGAACTGCTATTGAAATGTCCCAGTGATGCTAGTGAAGAAAAGAAAATGTTTTGTGGGTTGTTTGTTTTTTTTTTTAATTTCCCTATTGCTTATAATTTTTACCAATATCATCGTGGGCTCTTTGTTCCTTGTTTGTAGTGCGTTTGACTGTATTATCTTTGAAAGTGAATCTGACAGTTAGTAAGTGTATGAAAAGGGTTTTGTTGACATTGTTACCGTTGAAAGCGATGAATAATAAAGGGAGTATCTGAACGTGTTAATTTCTTCTCCTATGTGTTGTGCTTACCAGTAGAAGTAGCTCTTTCACAGTGATTCCTATAAGTCCATTTTCATATAATCTATAGGTGGGTAATGAAGGAGCAATAAATTGTTTTCAATCTATGTAAGACAGGATCAGACACTTACAAATTTCCACCTAAACCTATTTTTTAAATTTTCCTCTCCCTTTGTAAGGCTGCTAGAGAGTGAAAATGCTCAGAAAAATCTTTGTGCTTCTCATAGCCCTGCTGCCACCAGAAATCCTTGGCCAGTCCCTATCTCTCATCCTGTTTGCCACCGCCCTTGGTAACCAGAGAGCAAAGACTTCCAGAAGAAAATAAAAAAAAAGCAAAAGCAATAGGAATTTTATCTGATCTTCAGTCAGATGCCTGCCACTGTGCACACATTCATTGTCTACCCATCCTTCCTTCTGATCAGTTAAATTAATGGCTGAGGACCTGAACTGAAAGAAAACCAAAACAAGTTTTGTACTGGAAAAGCTAACATGAGGCATATTACTGGCAAAGGGCAGGAAAAGGGAGGGTGTGTAGAAAGATCTGGAGACTTCAGAAGATTGGATTAAATCCAGGGATTTGTGGTTGAAACTGGATAAATGCAAGGCATCTCTCTCAAGGGGCAGAAAAGAAGAATAACAAGCAGAAATAAAATACAGGAGAGCAGGACAGAGAGCAGCAATGCAGAAAAGATTCTGAGAGAAAGAGCAGGTAACAAATTAAATATAAGTGAAATGTGAGGCTATTAGGGGGAAATGCCACAGCTATTTTGGAGTGCATTCCTCATGAGGAGCAAAAAGCGATAATGCACAATCCCATAGCCCTACTGTGATTATAACTAGACTATTGTGTGCATTGGGGGAGAACCACAAAGAATTACTGGTGCTGATAAACTGGAGGTGTCCAAGCAAGAGGAACCTGCATACTCTCTCTGTTAACAGGGTCCTTGGAAGTCACTGTGGTTTTACCAGTGATCTATGATGGCCAGAAGAGACTTAAAAGGATGCTGTGATGCCAGGGAGAGTTTTGAGAGGGAAGATTCATTTAGCATCCAGACAGGTCTATGATAAAAGCCTTTTGCATTGCTGTGTTGTGGCAGTAATTGACTCTTAAATTTGAGAGGCTATGGAGCAACTGTCCTCCTTGCTGATGAAGAAGTATGTGACCAAAAGAATCATCAGAAATTCAAGAAGGAGCTGAATATCAGCTCAGATAGGTGATATTTTCTGTACTGGGCAACATTTTCTCTCCTCATCCACAATTCACAGGATTTCATGGCACCCTTGTCATATCCAGTGAAGGTATGAAAGCAAGTTTGTGTTAATCAGGAGCCTAAAAGAAGTATTTCATTTTCTGTGTGGATTCTATCCTTCTTTGCTAATGCACATGGAAGCTTTGAAGTTAGGGAAATGTAAGATAATTTTAGGACTTTCCATAATTCCTTGGTGTGCATCAGAGATGATTCAGCCTGTCAGATAGATCCGCTCCATAAAAACATCACTATTTCATGACACTTCAGATTATTTTCTAGTGTAATTAATATAATAATCTCAAACACTGTTAATTTTTTTTTCATAAATAGTTAATGGATGTCAAGGAAGTGTTGATAGGTGCAGAGTCTGAGTAATGGGTTATGCAGGTTAACAAGCAACATACAACCCTGGGCTTGAAATAAAGCTGGAGTTCTTGCTATTTACTTTTGTAACAAATGAGCTAAAAACTTTCTTGCTCTTAATTATTTAGAAAAAGGAATCTCAAATCCTCTCAAACATCTGAATTTTAAATCAAGCTTGTAAATGGCAAACTGGTTTTACACATTTGGGAGTTTTCTTTTGTTTTTCATGTTCATTGAGCGTGGTGTCTCTTCCTTTTGCTTTTCAGTCTAGTATTCTTCTCTCATCAACATTATTCCAGAGCATCAGTGTTGGTGCGGGGAGATCTAAGAAATACCAGTAAAGGGTGAAATGTCCTAAATCATCCAGTCATATTGGAAGTCACATTCTAGGCAAGCTACAATCATTTTTTTTTATTAGGAATTGTAATTTTTAAAGACATTACACTGATAGGTTCAGTGAATGACTATGGTTGGTTCAGATATCTCAATATATTTCTAGTTTCGAGTTAATAATTATAATGGAAAATGCAATAACATTCTGTTGCATGATAGATTATACTGTAATGTGTTATAAATTCAATATTCTTGAATAGCATTCATTTTTTACAGTCCTTTGAAAAGGAAGAGGGTGATGAAGTCTACAATACCCTGCGCTTTTTTTCAGCTTTCTTAGTTCTTAGTCCTTGAGGCAAAATACTTTTTAAATTACCTTGTGGATACTTTCTAAAATCCTCTCTTGCATTTGTTTTCTATTTGAATCATGCTTTTATTACCATAAAATAAATAAATAAATCCATATTATGCATATAACTCTACAATTTTCTTTGAAGTATTTCTTACAGGCCTTGATAGGGGATGTCTAGATTTTTACAGATTTTCACTGGAGTGACACTGTAATATTATTTCCTCATTCTTTAAAAAAAAAAAGGTTTTATTTTTAGGAGTGCTTGTTTAATAAACATTAATTCTTGGGGATTTAGTTTGGGACAGAAGTGAGACAACACATTTTACTAGAGCAGTTAATTCATCATTCTTCATTCCAAAGAGCAATAATATATTAAATTTTTAAAACAGATTTTGTGCATCTGCAACTATGTGCACATGGGAGGGGAGGGAAGAAATCTTTGCTGTTCTCCTTACCAAAGCCTAATTTCACTCTTCATCCATTCATCCTTGAAGTCTCAGTCCATCTTTCCTTTGAATTATTTGCTAGCTATTGTTCCTCCCCTGAAAGCCCTAGGTGCTATCCAAATGTGAAATGGGGGGGCCTTTGCCCTTTGAAGTGTTCAGCAGAGCTCAGCTGTTGCTGCCATCGTTGCTGTGAGAACAAGATAAGGACATCAATATCCAAACAGCTTTCGGATCAGACTGAAGAATCTCCTGCAAAAGTAGACTAGCTTTGCGTGGACTAAGCTCTAGATTGCCACCACAACCATCTCGGTAGCTCGAAGGAAACTTGGCATCTCTACATGGTACGGTAGGATTCTTTGCACTGGCATTTTGCTATCTCTTTCTCCAGGATTTCCATTGATTTTGACAGGCATTAAATCAGCTTCTTGCTGTTTCTCTTTGCAAGTTGACTCTTTATAGATGTTGAGTGAAAATCAGGTGGCTGGTTGTGATGGAATGTTATGCCCCACTGCCTTCATCTTCATCCTTTGCTTAATATCTTCCTAATAGCTTATTTCTCGTACGTTTCCTCTTTAGACACCTAATTTTAAACAAAAAGAAATAATACTGTGAGCCCTAAGCCGTCCCTATTGGAAGCAATTTCTGATTAATATTTGTTCTTATTCAGGAGACGTTTGCTTCATAAAGTTAGTTGACATTTCCAATTCAATCAATTATAATCTCACCTCGAATTTCGTGCTAGCAAAATCAAGCACAAGCAGTGTACAATAGTGAAATCATAAACTAATTAGGAATAATAGCTCCTTTAGGTAATAATACTGTTAAATAAAATTAAGCTTTGTATTAATTGTTTCAGATGTTTCTAACTGACAACTCTTTCAAGATTTCAGCATTATTTCAGCTCAAATTTTGCATGTTAGTAATAGGTTGTATGATGTACAGAGAATAGTTACTTTCTAATCTCTGGCTGATTTATCCTTGTGATTCACTTACTTGGTTCTTTTGAGATTTTTGGGGGAAAAATACTCTGACTTAATATGCCAGGAAAACTGGCATCATGTGAAATGAGTAATATTAAAATAATGTGAAATGAGGGAAAGTGAGAAAGAAGTCAATGCCTTCTCGTTAAATTTTGCAAGTGGGCATCTAGTTGTGAAGTGGGGGGGAACTGTATCTGTCCAAAATAGGAGTCCTCTGTGACAGAAGCTTTGCTTGATCCATTTTTTTTTTTTTTTCAATTGCCAGTACACACAAAGCAACCATAGTATTTCATTAAATGCCACATCTTTAACAAAGTAGTAGGTGTACATCAAAACCATCTTAATTTTTTTCCCAACTATCTATTGGGAGCAAAGAACATTAAATTGAATGAGTCTTGTTGTTAAAGGTTTTGTAAACATCTTTATTTTGTAGAATTATAGAATCACAAGGCGGTTTGGGTTGGAAAGGACCTTAAAGGTCATTAAGTTCCAACCCCCTCCTGCCATGGGCAGAGACAACTCTCCCCAGACCAGGCTGCTCAAAGCCCCATCCAGCCTGGCCTTAAACACCTGAACACCTGCAGGATGCATCCACCACGTCCTTGGGCAACCTGTTCCAGTGCCTCACCACTCTCATAGTAAAGAATTTTTTCCAAATAGCCAACCTAAATCTTCCCTCTTCCAATTTAAAACCATTCCTCTTCGTCCTATCACTCCAGGCCCTTCTAAAATGTCCCTACTCAGCTTCATTGTAGGCCCCTTCAGGTGCTGGAAAGCCACTATAAGGTCTCCCTGCAGCCTTCTCCAGGCTGAACAACCCCAAAAGTAGGTAGTTTTGAGCTCCACAGGGGGTATTCTCACCTGAGTTAAGGCAATACCTTTTTTTACTAGTTGGAAAATATTTTTCTTTTCACAAAAATTATACTCCTTCTGCAAAAATACCTTCAGTTTTCCCCAAATGTCAATTAATTTTTTACTTCTTTTTTAATTCTTTTTGAAATTAAAAATTTCAAATTTTTATAGCTTTGGGGTTTTTTTTTTCCTCTTCCGACAAATCTGTTTTTACCAGTTTGTCAAAAGAGTTAAACTTTTCCTCCTCCTCTGTTAGTTCTTTACTTTCCATGCTTCTTTCAGAGCTGATCAGCTTGAATTCGAGTAGAACAACCAAACTGATTCACAATTTGAACTCACAACAGTTCTGATATGATTAAGCAAAAGGAAAGAGAAAGAAAAAATCCTGATGCAGCTTAGGGGCCCCACTGCCTTACGCTGCAGGTACATTACAGGAGCCCTGAATGTAATCCCGATGAGACTGTAAAGGTCTCTGGGAGCTGTTGGATTCTGCCTTAATAATACTGGATAAATGTCTGTGTCTTGAAAGTGTTTTACAACAAATTGCATTATAATTTTAAAAGAATTGCCTGTCATTATTACAGTCTGTAATGACGTGTGTCTCTGAAGACCCCTTGCAGTCAGCTTTCTGATCTGTCATGCCACCTTCTAACATGGCATTATTGCTGAAGGAGCCATCACATTATAACACAATGAGGTGCCATTCTCCTACCAAGTTGAACTCTCATGCATCATGCAACGTCTCTGGGAGATGATGAAGTCTTTTCGAAGGTTCTCACTGTGACCTTGGAAGAACTTGTCTTGTGCTTCTGTGTACCCAAATTTCTGTGAACACTCAGAAGCCTTTGGAGGGCAGACTTTAAGAACTGCTTACATGCGTTGCTGAGACAGGCTAGGCAGAACTGTAAAGGTGTATTATCTTCTCCAGTTCTGCCACAGCAGGTGTCACCTGTAGGAACGCTCTTCAAAAATAAAATTGCATAATGAAGTAAAGGGGGAGAGAAGGGGGAGGGAGAAAGTTTGCATAATTACACCGAGTGAGAACAATCAGCTAATCTTGGCGATGAGCAGAATTTGGATTTGAACCAAATCATTGGCCAGAAACAGCTTCAGAGCACTGGCGGGTCATGTCTTTTGTCAGTAGAGGAGAAGTAGGTATAACTCTCATTTTTTTTTCATGTCCCTTTGCAGTCCTGCCCAAGGCTGGGAGCCAGAGAGGATGCTAAACTGCTCCAGCCCCAATGAGATGCAGCCTGAGCAGTGACTGGAAAAGCAACTTCTGATTTCTGAGGCTCTCTCTTCTCTCTCACAATTAGCATGCAACTCATGGAGAAATTTTTAAGAGTGATGCTGGAATTGAATTAGAGGGATGGAAGCTGAAAGTTTCTTTTAAAACACAATGACATGTTGCAAAACCATAAAATGACCATAGGGTTACCGTTCTCCAGGCTTTTCTCTTTCCTCTTGAAACAATTTGACTGGCCAATGTCATTTTCCTATTTCTCTCAGATCCGAGGTGCCTATTAATAAATACACATAATAAATACAAATCCATTAAAAAATATACAGCTCTGAGTGTAAAAGGGAATCTTACCCTTTTTACAAGTTTTTCCCTATAACAAATAATATGCAGACCGTAGGCAGGCGCTGAAATATGGGTGAGGATTTGGGAATGTCTTGTCTAATTTGTGATAAAATTTAGAGACCAAAGCTACCTGGGCAGAGCATTTCACTGGGCTAGGCTTTTAAAGTTTCTCTGGAAGCAGGTTTTAATGGAGCATGAGATTCAACACTAAGTAATTGTTCTCACATCTCTGTAACTTGCGTTTTTACTATATATAATAAACCTAAATCCCATGTAGCTATTTTTCTTCTATGATTGGACAAGTAGGCTAACATTAAGGTAGAAGTGTTATTTATTCTATGAGATGAGCTAAATATACAGCTAGCCATTTGAAAGAAAGATAAAAAAAGAAAAAAGAGGTGATATAGAAACTGCAAGGCTGGTATATTATGATGGCTGTTGAAAAGAAAATCCAGGGAATGGGTGAAATTGTTCACTGTGTATATTATGAAGAAACAAATCTCATGCACTTTGAGTACAGCTATTACCACTTGCACGAAATAGGTGATAAAGTGAAATATGAAGAAACATAGGCCCATCAGCCTCCTGTCTAAAGCACATAATGTCTTGCCTTCACCAAAGTAAATGGCACAATGTATTAATGGCATTTAGTCAGCCAGAAGAACTGGTGGACGTTCGGTCAGGTTCTCCAGTCATTTTTATGTGAGGAGTGAAATACTGTTTTCAAAAGTTTGAAAGAGACATATCTTGGCAGTCCCTGGAAATAGCTCCTCTGCTAAGCCATGCTGTGATTTATATGAATTAGTATCAGTCCGGCTTCACTATGAAATTAAATACTACTAGTCCCAAGGTATTCGGGTAACTTTTATTCTTCATTTTCTTTTGATAGGTGTAGTGAGTACATTTTAAAGTGGAACAGTCGTTCGAATTTTTCACAGAAAGTACCAGTATAGATTTTTCTCTCCTTTAGTCCTTAGTGGGTTTTTTTTTTGCCTTTCCTTATAACAAAACTCCCTTCCTCCATCAAACCTGCTGTATATACCCTCCTTTCAGAAGAATTATGCAGTGCTTATTTAGGCAAATATGTAGAAAATAACCATCTGTAGTCCTGCTTTTCCACTCAAGAGTACTCCAAGAATCTTATAAAAGGAAACTTGTAGCAGATGGATATTTAGTAACAACCTATAGTAAGTTTTGTCGTATTTGGATGTGTGTGAGTTTGGGGTTGCTTTGGGTGGCCATTTTGTTGTTTGTTTTTGTGCTGTGGATTTCTTTTTGTAATTGTGTGTGTGTGGGGTTATTGTTGTTGGCTTATTTCTTTTTGGAGGGAGGATGGATCTAGTGAAGAAACAACTGACAGTGACATCCTTGAGAACTAATGAAATCTGTATGAGGACAAAACGCTGCATATTTAAAAAATATTCTAATCACGTATAAATCCACCACTATATATTTCTCAGAGCAGGGAAAAGTAAATGGAATTGTGTCTCTGTACCACATTGCAGAGACCTAGTGCTGTGCTGCAAGGTTTTGTTCAGCAGCAGGATTTGAATTAGTACCTGGAATGCTTTAAAACTGTGAAAGATGAACTTTGTGTTAGTGGAAGATAGATCAGGATGTTTTATCATTAGCTTATCTCTGACTTTCATTGGCATATACATAACTTTTGTGACTATATAAGAAAGCCACTGTAAAACTGCAGGTTTGGCACTGAGACAATCTGAGACAAAACAACTGGAAAGTAGCATTCTTCTCCAGATATTTCACAGTGCTATTGTTTTAATATCAGTATCATGAAGCAAATTGTACAATGTCATACCATGCCAAGTGATGGTATCTGACAGTTTGAGATATTCCAGTTTTCCAAAGTCATGCTTAGAGGTGTGAGCAGAAACACTTGCATAAATCTTTATGACAACACTTCTGGGAATAACAGCCATCAAGTTCAGGATGTATCTTTTATTTATACTTTAAATAGTGGATGCAGTTGAAAGGGTTTTCTTGTAGGTTTTTGTGTATCATTTTCAAAGCCAGATATCATTATAAAGAGTAATTTGTTTAATTAAATTTTGTGTATAAATCCAGAAGGCTGGAGAAGAATAACTTTTAGTTAAATCTAACCAAAAGCTAGCTTTTGGTCTTGCTACCAATTTTGATCATAAAACATCGGGCTCAAAGAAAGCACAAGTAGTCAGTGAGTTTGTCCTCTTGGTCAGCTTTCTTGACATATTTCTGATGAATGTTTATTGAATCTCCATCCCTAAATACTGCCACTGGGGTCCCTGTGCATCACAGAGGAGAGACTCAGCCCTCAAGTCCCTCACTTACATGCAGTACAACAAACAGCTGTTACAATTAGCACAGCAATAATCTTGTATCTTCAGAAACCTGTTACTACTTCACAGAGCTGATTTTTTGGGGAGTTATATAAGGTATTCAGAAATGTAGGTTGCATTGCACTGTTCCTAAATATAAACTTCAAAATGCATTTTGTGCCAGTCAGCATTATATACTTGAGTAAAGAAGAAACTGATGCTGAATGCCTGATTTGACTATACCTAAGTCCGGTGCCTTTTGCAGCTGAAGGTAGAAACTCTGTTGACCACTGTTAAGTGAACTACTACAGCTAAAATGATTACAAGATTTTGGAATAATAAGTCTGAGAACTTTGCAGGTTGTTGGAAAACATCTTGCAAACAGTTTATCTTTCTGAAAAAAAACCCCGAAACCAACCCCAAACCACTTTACTTGCTATCTTTGTGACCCCACACCAAAGAAAAAACAGCAGGAGGGTAGCATTGATAGGCTGCTGTGAAACTTGAAATGAGTAACATAGAGATGGATTAAAACTCCTCAGAAAAAGTGCTTCATTCTCTGTACTCTATCTTGAGATGCAGCTGGGAAAGAAATGTTCTCTTTGAAGCCTTCGTGAAAATGGCAGGTTTCAAATAATCTGTAATTACCTAAAATGTCATGATCCAACACATGTGTTTTCAAGGCAAGGGGCAGATGTCTCCACCCAAGGTGAACAAACAGGTTTAGTTAAGAAAGGAATGCTATCTGCAAGATGTGCTTTCATTACAGGACTCTGTTAGGAGAAAGTTTTCCACTGGAAGGATTTAATTTCTGATACTTTTAGCAATATCCTCAGCAGAGAGGGCACACTCTTTTATAAATAGGTGAGTGTTGATTACGAGCAGTGAGTTAGCAAATACAAAGACTTCTGCTACTGATAACAAAGAAAACTCACCTGTTGTCACTCATTTGTTCTGGAAACACTACAGAAACACTTATTCCTTTACAGAACAGTTAGCCAAGCACAGATTGATTTTTACTAGAACAAAGGACACTTACAGTTGGGGGTGTGTGTTGTTTATTTATTTCTAGGTTTTTGGAAACTCCCTGTGTACAAAGGCTTTTCAGAATTTGTTACATTGTGTAAAATAAATTACTATCTCACATAGGAACAAATGAAAATACCTATGAATGCCATGCCTGACTATTTAATTTGCTAAAGCTTTAACACTCACCTATCAAAGTGTGCTAGGAACAACAAGAAGAAAATGGGGAGAGGGAAAGTCTCAAGTGAAGGGGAGATCCAGCATCTTGCACAGATAGTTAAAAAGATTAAAGTCAAAGTGAATTTTTGGTTCAAATTCAAATAGGACTTAGTTTTGTGTTACCAGGTGTAGGAGTATTTGCATTCATTTTTGCAGTTCTGCAAGATTTGTGAAATACATCAATTAAAACCCACCAAGAGGTGGTATTTTCCATCTATCCAAAGCCCAAGAGGAACTTTTCATACGGCAGAAGCAACTAACATCTGTCAGGGCCGTAGGTGCAGCACTAACTTGGAGGTTATCTAATGAATCATTGCTAATACTTTCTCCAAGGGTTTGTTAGCCTTGGAAGGTTTCAGAGCAGAAATTGATCTTTTTTGTGAGATACAGTGAGATCACAGCACTGGTTAACATAAATAATTGTGTGTCAGGTTCTCATCTAGCCCTCTCATAATCCATGACTATTTGGACAGTGAGGAAGTGTACGATTTATAACAATATATCAGCTCTGTTTCTGCAAACAAGTGAGTATTAAGCTCACATTCTGTATTTGCTCAATTTGCTTGGCTTCAGACTGGAGTAAGAAACTTGTTATAAAACACCTGTAATAGCTGTCTGGTAAATAGCATAATTTGTTACATAGCAGATAGAGGAAAAAGGGAAGGTTTATGGTGGAGAACTATATCAATAAGTGCTTTGGTTTCAATCACAAGTGCATTGCTTTTTTATTTCTTCACATAAAGTGATAATGAAGAATGATGACCTCATGTCTAGACCTAAGCTTTTAACTTTGTTGCAGCTCTGGGGGCTTTAATGTTTTCCAAAAAGCAATCAATCAAGTGCCAAAAACTGTCTGGCTAATTACCTCTGAGACTTTCTAAAACTCTCTATTCTTTCCTCATAGAAATGTAGTATTTATAAATTGCTTAGTTTGTTCTTCAACAAGGTTATGGCCTATTCTCCTCTCCACCTTCCTTTGACAGTGTTTCTTTCTTTCTATCTGAGATTATCATCACTGTTTCCTCCTGAACGTTTCTGGAAAAACATATTTATCTCATGATATAAGAGCAACAAGACTATCCAAGCTGTGAGTATCACAGGGAAGGAACCTAAGAAAGTGTAACTGATGAACACCTGGTCACCCAGAGACCTGGTGTCACCCAGATACAGTGAGTTGAATAGCAACAGTGATTTATTTGACTAAATTTGAGATTTCTTTGAATTACCTATTAACCTAGAAGTTAGTGGTACTTCAAACAAAGCAATATATAATTGAGGTGGAAAAAAGAATAACAAAAGCCTCAAGGGGTGTCTGGAAGTTTTGTAGTTCAACCTGGTGCTTCGAGTAGGGCAGACCTCAGTGCTGGATCAGGGAGCTCAGGGCTTTTTTTGGACAATTTATTCCAGGACTTTCTGTGTGAAGATCTCAGTAAGAGGCCAAATTGTTGGAGCACTGTTCTCTCAAGAATCATCTATGCAAGATGCTGTGTTACATCCTTATGTATCTTATAGTCCAGATACTTGAATGTGTTGTTCTTTTTTCCCAGTGCCTC
>VZTU01000577.1:4352-18542 GCA_013400835.1 Zapornia atra
CCCCCCCAAAAAAAAAAGCAGCAGCAGGGAGGGAGTGGGAGGGAGGGATGGGTGAGAACTGGGTCCAGGGTGTTGTAAAGCCTTGGTCCTTTCTCAGCCTGGGATGCCCAAGGGGAAGCAGAGATGTGGGGGTCAGGTTGTGAGATGCCACTAAAAGGTGGTTGGGTGTGAGCTGGGCTGCTTAGTCCTGCCCTGTGCTCCTGTGGTTGGGGTGGTTTTGGTGGTTGGATGTGTCTTCTTGGTGGTGGTGGAAGCTGGTGGGAGGTCTTGGTGTCTTGCTGTGGGGGAAAGGGAGTGAGGGGGGGAAGGTGGGGTGTACCAAGAGAGGGGTAGGCAGCAGGGCAGGGAGGTTCTCCAGCCCCTCTGCTCTGCTCTGCCCTGGGGAGGCTTCAGTGGGAATGGTGTGTGTGGGGCTGGGCTCCCTGGGATGGGAAGGACAGGGAGCTCCTGGAGAGGGGGCCGCAAAGGGCTGTGGGGATGCTGAGGGCACCAGAACATCTCTCTGGCACAGAGAGGCTGAGGGACTCGGGGCTGCTCAGCCCAGAGAAGAGAAGCCTGAGGGGGATCTGCTCAGTGCTGAGCAACCCCTGAGGGGTGGGCTCAGGAGGAGGGGTCAGGCTGTGTTCAGGGGGGCCCAGGGACAGGACAAGGGGCCCTGGGCACAGGCTGGAGCAGAGGAAGTTCCCCCTGAGCCTGAGGAGGAACTTCTGTGCTGGGAGGGTGGCAGAGCCCTGGGCCAGGCTGCCCAGAGAGGTTGGGGAGTCTCCATCCATCTCTGGAGCCATTCCAACCCCATGATCCTGGGTGCTGCCCCGTGCAGCCTGCTGAGGGGACCCTGCTTTGGGGGGTGGCACTGGGGGATCTCCAGAGATCCCTGTCAGCCCCACCAGTCTGGGATGCTGTGGTTTGGGCTTGCTCTCCTGAGATGGTGGAACCAGGAATTTGTGCCCCATCTCCAGGAAATAAATGACTTAAATCAGTGGATCCTCTTACCTGTTGACACTGTGTCCTCTTCTGCCTTGAGGGACCTGTGAAGAGGCTTTGCCAGGGGCAGGCTGTCTCCAGTCCCATGTGGGAGCAGAAATGCCCTAAGAGGACATAAGGAGGAAGATGATTGCTTTGGATCATGCTGCAGCACTGTCCTGTCTTGGTTTGCCAGTTGTCCCATGTAGAGATGTCAGCCACAAGTGTCCCATGGAGAAGACACCCAAATGCTGCTGCTCTCCTTGATTTTCCAGCTCAGCCAATCTCTCCTCCTCCCCCTCCTGCTGTGTCTCTCATGGAAATTTAGGGAAGAAAGAAAAAAAACTCAAAGAAAAAGATCAGTTCTTGCTAGACATTAATAAAGTTTCTCCTGCCTGAGCCCATCACTGTGGTGGGGACTCATCTCAGCTGGTGCAGTGATGGTGGCAGAGTGGGTCAGTGTGCAGAAGACTCAGTGGTCCCAGTTTGGCACTGGAGAAGACTTGGCAAGAGACTTGGGCCTGGCTGGTCTGTAGCAATGAGAAGATTTTTCTTGTCCTAATAACTGGGAGATGGTTGGTCTGTGGACTGTCTTTGTGGCCCTCTTGGAGATGGCTTTTCTGATGGGGCTGTGGATGTAGGCTGCGTTGCACCCCAGGAGCTGGTCACCACTTGTATGGCCTCAGCATGTCCTCCTCAGCCATGAGTTTGCCAAGCAAGTTTTCCTTGAACCCACTGAGACCCAAGCTGAAGCCAAGGTGGTTCCTCTCAGTTGTTTTCCCTTACCACCACCATGATGATCCAGCATGTAGAAACCTAGAAAACCCAGCCTGGGACATCTTGCAGCTGCCCCAAAGGTAAAGCATGGTGATACAAAGCCCAAAGCCAAGGGCAGCTCTTGGAGTGTCCCATCTCTGCATCCTCATGTGGGACTGCCACATCTGCATGGACAGAGCCATGGGTGACATGCAACGTGCTGCAACTTCTGGGCAGGGTTGGGATGGATCATGAGCTGCTCCTGGGAGCAGAAGGGCTCCTCAGATCCAAAGCTCATGGTGAGGTCTTGTCCTACAGCAGGATCTGAGTGTAGTTGGGCTTCATGGGGAGATGGAGCGGAGATTTTGCAAGAAGGCCACGGGTGGGCACGAGCCACCAACCCCCTGGTGCAGCCAGGTACCTTGAAGCCGTTTCCTCTGCAATGGGATTTGGCATTTAGGGATTTTTTTCCCAAGCTGGTTGAGAGCTGCTGTGGTGGAACAAACTTGCTCAGATTTCAAGGCAGAGTTTGTGTTTTCCCATCATAGAATCATAGAATCCCAGCCTGGTCTGGGTTGGAAGGGACCCCAAGGGTCACAGAGCTCCAACCCCCCTGCCACAGGCAGGGCCACCAACCTCCAGGCCTGGAGCTACACAAGGTTGCCCAGGGCCCCATCCAACCTGGCCTTGAACACCCCCAGGGATGGGGCACCCACCCCCTCTCTGGGCAGCCCCTTCCAGCCCCTCACCACTCTCTCTGCAAAGAACTTCCCCCCAATCTCTCCTCTCCCCCTTCCCTCCTCCAGCTTCACTCCATCCCCCTTGTCCTGCCAGTCCCTTTAACGAGCTGATTCCCCTCCTGTGTCTCTGCTCCCTTCAGGGACTGGCAGGCTGCAGTGAGGTCCCCCCACAGCCTTCTCTTCTCCAGGCTGACCCAGCCCAGCTCCCTCAGCCTCTCTCAGCAGGGGAGCTGCTCCAGCCCTCTGAGCATCTCCGCGGCTCCTCTGACCCCTCTCCAACAGCCCCACATCTCTCTTGTCCTGGGGCCCAGCTCTGGACACAGGACTCCAGCTGGGGCCTCCCCAGGGCAGAGCAGAGAGGGACAATCCCCTCCCTGTCCCTGCTGCCACCCCTCTGCTGATGGAGCCCAGGATCCCATTGCCCTTCCCAGCTGCCAGAGCCACTGCTGGCTCATGGGAAGCTTCTCACCCCCCATGACCCCCAGGTCCTTCTCAGCAGGGCTGCTCCCCAGGAGCTCTTCTCCCAGGCTGTATCTCTGGCTGGGATTCCTCCAGCCCCAGTGCCACCCCTGACACGTGGCAGTGTTGAACCTCATGAGGTTCCCCCAGACCCACCTTTCCAGCCTGTCCAGATCCCTCTGGATGGCTCCTTTCCTTCTGTTGTGTCACCCACACCCCTCAGCTTGGGCTCATCCTTCAGCTACAGGGGAAAAACTGAAATCCCATCTGCAGGAAAACTTCCTCAGTTTCTCAAAGGCAGAGAAATGGGTGTTCAAACCCCTGTGTCCTCTGAGCAAAACCCGAGTTGAGAGTTTGTACCAAACAGAACAATTTCTCCTGCAGTGTTTTGCAGCCTGATTGATTAATATTTTTGCCCAGGCTGAGTACTTCCTGTGAAAAGGCTTCTTTTGATCTAAAAACTGTTGTCACTGGCTTTTTAAAATTGAAAACCACTTCCACTTTCATTAATAGCTGTTCCCCCATCCCCAGCCTGTGCTCAGCAGGCCTGAAACAGCTCCTGTCCAACGGGTTATTTTCCAGGGCTGGAAGCAGCTGAGATGATGGGCTTTTATCTACGTTCATGGGGAATTTAGGCAGACTTGTTCCTATTCAGGCTGTGTTCAGAAAATGGCCTGTTGTTCTTGTTCTGGGTAATAAAGGGGGAGGGAAGTCATCTTTCAGCCCAGCTCCTTGGTTTTATGTAGTCTTGGAGATTGTTTCTCTCCCCATGGAGTCAAGGGGGTGCTACACGAGGGACTTAGGAGTTTTGGGCTCTTCAGTGAGGGCTACAAGAGGGACCTTAGTGTCTTGGGGTTTGTGATTTAGCTCTTGGATCTTGGCTTTGGCTGATGCTTGGCATGGGTTAGTAGAGGACTAACATCTTGGGTTAGTAGAGGACTGACATCCCAGCGCTCACCATGCCGCTGGTTTGGGGGCAGGTCTGGTACCTGGGTATGGTGGCACACCACAGTGGAGGTGTCCCAGGGAGGCCACACTCCTGACCCTGCCAGATGCTTGGTGGTACCAGGGCTCTCTTTGTGTGTGTGTGTCTCAGAGGCTGCATGAAACACATGCAAATGAGTTGTCTCTTATCACTGGGCTGCTCCATCATCAGCCTTTTGTTTGTCCCCAGTGTGGGCCAGTCTTTGTCTTCCCTTTCCACTCACAGAAAATACTATTTGCAGAACAGCCTGCAGGAAAAACCCAACAACAGACCAGAGAAACCCCAAGCCAGCTGCAGCACTCCAGATATCTCCAGGCTTAGTTGTGGTAACCTGCCTGAGTTGGGTGCAGGACCCTGTGCCTCTCCTCTGGGAGAGGATGACTTGTGCAGCTTTGTTCCCAGTGCTGATGGGACACAGGGGTGGGTGGTCAGTGCATGGGGAGGGGGGGGACAGTGGGGAGATACATGATAAACCTGTTATGTTTAAACCCTGGTGGGAAATGTCACCCTGTTTGCATAGAGCATCGTGTGTGGGGACCGCAGGAGGCTTGGCCAGGGACAGCAGGGAGATGCTCTAAGAGCAGCTTGCAGAAAGGATGCTCTGGTTGCTTCAAGCTGGAGTAAATACCATCTCTTTCCAGACTGCAAGCAAAGGAAGGTCAACTGTGCCTGAGCAGCTCTGCCAGGCTGCAGCAGCACCTCACAGGGTCAGCGCTGGGGTCGTACCCTGGGCAGGCCCCACCTGGAGTGTTGTGTCCAGTACTGGGCTCCCTGGGATCAACCAGACAGGGATCTCCTGGAGAGAGGCCAGAGGAGGCTGCGGAGATGCTGAAGGGCCTGGAGCATCTCCCCTGGGAGGAAAGGCTGGGTGAGCTGGGGCTGTTCAGCCTGGAGAGAAGAAGACTCAGGGGGGACCTTATTAATGTCTATCAATATCTGAAGGATGGGATGCAGGGGGAATGGCCAGCCCCTTCTCAGTGTCTGTGGGGACAGGACAAGGGGCAATGGCTGCAAGTCAGAGCAGAGGAAGTTCCCCAGCAACCTGGGGCAGAACTTTTCCCCAGTGAGGGTGAGGGAGCCCTGGGCCAGGCTGCCCAGGGGGTGTGGAGTCTCCATCTCTGGAGAGATTCCAGCCCCGTCTGGACGCCGCCCTGTGCAATATGAGCTGGGGAGCTGCTTTGGCAGGGGGTTGGACCCCAGGAGCTCTCAAATCACCCCTGTGATTCTATGATTCTGTTCCCTTTGAACACGTTCCCCTTCTTCCCTGCAAACCCCCTCTGGTCCCTCTCCGTGGGATCCCCACGCTTCAGCCTCTGCTTTGCATTTATAGCTGCCTTTTGCAGCTCCTTTGTTATTTTCTGCTGTTCATTTAAAAAAAGCAGCTGACACCATTCCACTGGTTGAGGAAGGAAACTATTTAGGGACATAACTGGTGGGTTTTGGAAAACTTACCATAAGGGGAGAGCTGTGGTTCCTTCCAGCCTTGCATCTGCCCAGCTCCCTGCCAGCCAGCTCTGCTTAAGGGGACTCTTTTCACGGGATGTTTATGACTCAAATACCAGGGAGTGATTTCTGAGCAGGATAATTGGGAGTCAGCTGGAGCCAGGGGCTCTTCGTGCTTCCCCAGCGCTCGTCCCTCTCGGAGAAGGACGTCACGTTCCCCTAACTGCAGAAACATGGCCTTGGTGTTGAAAGGCAGCGTGAGCTGATGAGCTTGGCAGGGCTGGGTTTTGGAGGGAGAACAGGGTTTTTAGGAGGTGGGGGCTGAACTGAAGCAAGTCCTCTGGAGCAGCGCTGGGAGGCGGATAGGGACAGTTGGGGGGTGCGGGTTCTCCTCTCTGGTCTTGGTTGTGATTGTCATGGGTGGGGGGGAAATGTGTGGGCTCTGTGCAGCAGGCTGAGGGCTCCTGTATCCAGCAAAATGATGGGTATGAATTGGGGGCAGATCTTGTGGAGCCCCCTCAGTGTCCCCCATCCTCTGCTAAACCCCTCGGGAGACCCCGTGGGTACACGTGCCTGGTCGTGGCGCTGCTGCTCCTCTCTCAGGCAGTGTCTGCTGCCCCTTGCTTCCAATGCCTGAGGGTTTTTTTGCTTCTAAATTTAAGCCCTTTTGGGGCAGGAGGGGTCTGGATGGGGGGAGAAGGAGGAGGGGAAGCGTTTCTCTCTCCAGGGCCATTGTCTAATCAAAGGGAGATGGACTTTAAAGGCCTCCCGCTCGGCGCGGAGCCGACAGGGAACAGGCATCATTAGAGATGTTCAGGTGCCCCCGTTCCCCAGCACCTCTTTGAAATCCCTGGCGACTCCTCGGCCCCGGCCTGGCAGGGGGGAGCCACTGGCTGCCCGGCACAGCCGCCTTGTCCTGCTCCTGGCACCGTGCAGGCATTCCCTTTCCGTGCCACCACGGGGATCAGGTGTCTGTGAGAAGCAATTCAAACACAGGAGCATCTCCCCATCCTGAAATGCAGCTCGTCCTGTGTGCACGTTCATCCTCCCTCTGGAGCTGTGCAGATGTTACTGGAGCCAGCGAGCCATTTGGGGATAAACCAGCCTGCTTTGGTCCCAGGGATGCTTTTCTCTCTCTCTCTTGTCCTACAACAGCCATACCCAGAAAGCCAAGCTGGCAGGAGGGAGGTGATGCAGATCTCAGGGCTCAGCTTTCAAACCTGCACAATGTATTTGGGTCAGGACCCACTTTTCTCCCCTCTGTTGGGTAGCGTTTGGGGCAATATGGGGCTAAGAGACTGTGCAAAAGGATCTGCTGGGGGCTGGGGAGGAGCCAGGGGAGCAGTGGGTGCTGTGGGCTGCTGGGGAAGCGTGTGGAGCTCACACTGAGGATGCTGCTGTCGGCAAATCGATGCTAATCCTGTTGTCTCTGCTGCAGAGCCGGCACCGCCCCGGCAGCTGAGGGTGATGGGCTTGGCCGGGGAGATGGGGGTGCAGGGGGGGAACCTGAGTGCAGGTGTAACTGGGGTGGCTCGTGTGTCTCCAAGGCACCTGGGTCCCTCATTGCTGCTGGGTGACCCTAAAAACGGGGGTCTCCTGCCTTCACAGAGGGCAAGGAGCTGCCCGTGCTGAGGAGGGAAGGTCTCCTGCCTCTCCTGGCCACGGGCCATGGCTGCTCTTCTCAAAACCCCACCAGGAGGAAGGCAAGAAAGAGATGTTTCTTAGTGAGCCCCAACACCTTTGCTCCTGGCTCCTCTCCCCACGCTTCCTTGCTGCTTCTACCTGCAGTTCCCAGGCTGCAGGACAAAACCACCCCCTCCACCCTGCCACCCCAGCAGGCACCCACACCCTGTCCCACCTCAACACCCCATTGCTGACTGCGCTTCCATGGAATGAGCCTCTTCCCAAGAGGCAGGAAAAAGCATCTTCCAGGCTTCTCCCTGAAAATCACCCCTGTGGAGGATGCAGGTGGATGGGGGTTTGAGTTGAAATTGGGATTAGTACATCCTGGCTGGCTATCAGCCCTGCTAATCACCCCCACCTCCCCAAGCTGCTTTGTGCTGATATGGCACCGAGCAGCCCCCCAACACCTCCCCCCAGCCTTGGCAGAGCCAGGCAGTCAGGGTGGGAGTGAGGGCAACCTGCTGGGCTGGCCAAGTCTAATCAGTCAAATGAGGGACAAAAATTGCTGGGGTGGGGTGGGAATAACCCAGGCACATGTGGCACAAGCCCATCATGCCCAAGGCGGGTGGGAGGGGAGCAAACTGCCAGCCCTGGGTTCTGCCACCGATGTGTGTTGTAGCCTCGGGCACATCGCTTAACCCCCAGGCTCAGCTCCCACATCCCAACTCCAGGCTGCCAGCACACGCTGCTGCTTCCCAAAGGCTGCTTTGCTGGCTTTTATTTCTTGGATTAGGCTTATTTTTTCTGTGGCTAGGAGAGCCCATTGTGTTCAGTAACTTTGCCTTCCTGCATGAGACAGGCCAGAACGCGCTGGCGGTACCGAGCCTTGTCATTAGCCTTTATTGCTGCAGAGGGAACAGGCTCCATGGGTGGGGAGCTTTTTAAAGCAATCACCTACGGCCGTGCAACCTGTTAGGAACACTCTCTGCATAACCAGGATGGATTTGTTATGTGCACAGGGGACGTGGGTAATGACAGGAAAATCACCGTCCCTTGACAGACAGGAGCCTGCCGTGCTCGTTGGGGGAAATTAGGGGGGTTGGTGTGGTTGCAACCCCTCAACTTGGGGCTGCTTTGCTTGTGCAGGTGGGGATGGCGGTGGTTGGTGAGCCAAAGGGCTGTGTTTGGCTCTGCAGGGCCTGCCTGGAGCAGGGCTGGCTGCCTGGCTGCGCTGGCGAGCGCAGGGAGCCGTGCTGGGTTAATTCCTGGGTAGGAAACAGCAACGTTGGTCATTTGATCCTCCCTCTGCCTGATCGTCCTCTGCATTCGCCACCAGGCTCTGGCCATGGTGTCTGCTCAGATCTGCCTCCTCCATCCCTCCTGCCCTGCGTGGGGAAGAGGGACTGGTGGTTTTTAGGAGGGGAAGCTCCAGCCTGGGCAGCACTTCGCTGTGTAGGGGCTGGATGGGAATGAAATGGGACCTGGGTGGCTAAAGTCTGAGCAGGCTTTGGTTTTGGGTGGGAGGAAAGAGCCAGGAAGTGTCCTGAGTTGGTGGAAGACCTCGGGATGGAGAAGAGCAGAAAGCGTGATGAAGTCCTGGATGGAGGTTCAGACCCTGGGGAGCACAGCTTGGATGGGAGATTAGGAGGGGATTAAAGGCCAACATGATCGCTGGGACACCCCCAAGGAGCAGGACAGGAGGAAAGGATTTAGCCTGGTGCAGCACAGGAGCCACTGTCCCTTTGTCCTTTATCCCTCCCTCCTGCTCAGCTTCCCTGCGCCCACGTCCCACCGCAGCCTCCCTCGCTGGCTGGACAGCCTCTGCCCCTCCAGCCCTTAGGTTTCTCCCTCCTGCTCCGCAAATCTTGGGGAGGAGGAAGGATGAAATGCCCCAAGGAGCCTCTGGGGCCAGATCCAGCCCTGCAGCAGGGTGCTGCCTTGTCCTGGGCAGGATGGGACCTCACCTGCTGCTACAGAAGGGCAGGGAAAGGAGGGGGAGAGAAAGGAGAACAGGCTGAGCTCATCAAGGCATTCACAGCCTGGCTTCCCTTCTCTATGATTTTGTTTAAATTAAGCCATCTGCCCACATTAAATGGTAAATTATCTCAGCTGCTGCCTGTGTCCCCGTGGGGACAGTGGCTGGAGGGGAGGGGGAATGCTGCAGGGCTGCACCCCTGGCCTTGGGCTCCCATGGAGGTGGGTGTCATCTCCCCTCCTGCATCCCAGAGACAAGCCCCTGGCAAACCAGAGCCAGTCACCTGGGAAGGTCACAGCCCTGCTCCACTGGGCCTGGAGGAGGGTTAGGAAACGGTCTCTAATCCATCTAATCAAGCTGAGGGTAGTGTGACCTTCCTTGGCTCCTGTCCTTGGGAGTCCTGTTCCGGGCGGCAGCGCCTGCGTGAGCGATGAGCTCTCACTGAGATGCTGGTTCGGGGAGAGGAGGGGATGGAGGGCCTGGAGCTGCCATGGGGAATGGCAGCCTGGGTTAGCTCAGGGTGGGGTTTTGCTCCCTCCCCTGTGAAGAGGGGAGATGTGTCCTGGTCTGGTGGGTGAGGGAGGAGCTTTTCCCTGGGTTCTTTAGCTTGGAAAGACCTTCCTGGTCCTTCAAGGATGTCTTCAGAGGTGAAGCCTGCCCTGGGTGAGCACTCACAGTTGGGGTGGGGGGATCCTCTTCCCTTTGGGCAGCTCAGGATCAGTCCCAAACCCTGCTGCGGGGTCCCAGCCTGCGGGGACCCTCCCCCTGGACTGCCAGATTCAGCTTCACTTGGTGTCCCCTCTGCTCCTGCTGTGCTGGGTGACCACCCCTACGGCAGTGTCAGCACGTGGCAACACACGCAACCACCACCTCACCCTCCACACAGCACCCAGTGCTGTGCCAGCACCCCAAAACCAGTCTCCCTCTCTATACAGCTGCTTGTCCTGGGGAGGACACGGGCTTTTGGTGCTCATTGCCAGCTCTGTGCTGAGACCTGACTCTTGTCATCACTGCAATGAGTTGTGCAAGTTGTGGGCCCTCAGGGTTGTGTCAGGGACGTGCTGGGTGGCTGGATGGACACAGCTCATCACAAGGTGCTCTCTGTCACCAGCACCCTTTAGGGGCCCTCTGCAGAAGTGGGGAGTGCTGGGAGGGACAGGCAGGGCTGGGGGGCTGTGGTTTGCTAGGGGAAGGGGTGGGAGGCCATCGGTGCTGGGGGAAAGAATTGGGGTGAACGCAGGTGAGAAGAAAGAGAAACAGGGGGTAGAGGGGGTGTTAGGGGCTCCAAAGTGCCCTGTGGCTGGTCACTGGAAAAACCCCAGCCCGTGCTCTTGGGCTCCCCTGGGACTCAGTGGTGGGTGCTGGTGCCCAAGGGAAGAACCTCCCTGCTCTGCAGGGTCCCAGCTGAGACTGCAGCTCCATCTGTCCAAGCCAGCCCTGGGAGAGCCCCTCGGTCCCGCTCGGCAGTGGCAGCCAGGGGCTCGGCCTGCTCCGGCCCTGCCGAGGTGCAGAGACACCTCCTCTCCCTCAGCTAAACCGGAGCCAGCAGTGAGTAACAGCCACTCTGTGGCCCCTTTTCTCCTTCCACTCACGGGCCCCTCGGGCTGTCTCGGCCGCGGTGCGTGGCGCGCAGCGGGAGCCAGGGGCTGGCAGCGTGGGGCTGCTCCCCGCCGCGCCTGGCTCTGGCCAGCAGCAGCTCAGGGTGTCCTGGACCTGCACCAAGAGCATCTGCAAACAATTTGCCTTCGCAGAAGCTCTTGGCAGCCGGCCTGGCTGGTCTGAGGGCACAGGCCAGGGCTGTCCCAGCCTCAGCAGGAGTGCCAGGGGCTGTGTGGCTGGCTGTAGCTCCTGGGGATGGTGAGGAAGGTGGTGAGATCTGGTGTGTGGCTTGCAACACTCAATTTTTCTCACTTGGTGTGATGTTATCTGAAGCTGTAGGGTCTCCTCTCCACGTCTCAGCAGTCCCCTGGGGTCAGGTCCCCCCTTTAGAGGTGTTTCAGGACATCTCACCCCATCTGTGTATGGTCTCGGTGTGTTTGCCAGGCTGTAGCACGCAGGAGCTGCAGGGAGAGGAATCCCTGATCCAGCCTGTGCTGAAATACCAGCACAGGAGTCAATGGAGCATCTCCAGGACCGACTGTGCACCAGGACTTGCAAAGGACCTTGGCTGAAGAGGAGTTTTACAATAAGCCACACAGTTCCCCATCCTCAGCTCCTCTGTCCCATCTCCCAGCCAGAATCTGGGGAGAATTCCTCTGGCAAGCCAAGAGTGGCTGCAGCTCCAGCCCAGAGGTGTGAGAAACAACCTCAGTGCCAAACCCCAAGTGTGTAGCAGGCGCCCAGGGAGGGATGGGCTGCACCAGCTCCCACACTTGAGCTTGTTGGGAGTGCACCCAGGGTGTCGGTGGTGGGTCCAGCATCTCAGCAGAGATGGCAACCTGATTACCAGGAGCCTCTACCCTGGGGTCATTAAGAAGCAGGAAAAATCAACTGGCATCTCTTAAAGCTTTCTGGAGAGGTTTGGACTGAAATGGAAGCTTGGAGTATCCTCAGGCTCTGAGATGTTTGGTCCTGTATCTGGGCTCCTCCACCTGCCTTGTGGGACAGTGTGGAGGAGAAATCCAAGCTCACCTGATGGTTAAATCTCTCCAGTGAAGTGCTGGGGCTGCTCACCAGCACGGTGCAGATGCAGGTTAAAATCTTACCCCAGGGCAGAGGGGCTGGGGGAGCTCACTGAGAGGTGGGGCCTCGGCAGGGACCCATTCCCTCTCTGGGCTCCCTATTTTCTGTTCTACTGTGTGCTCAGGTCTGTATTTCCTGAGGGATCCCAGTGAGTCAGCGCTTCACAAGGGTTGGAGGTGTCTGAGCAGCTGGGGAAGTGCCAAAAAAACCACCCCAACAAAGGTAAAAGCAGGTTGCAGGTGAGGAAATCTGGGCTGGGAGGCAGGGATGGAAAGCCACAGAGAAGCAGCAAGGAGGCAATCCTGCTGCTGCTTCCCACTCAGCCCTCCCTGAGGAGCCAGACAAAATCCCCACGACTACCTAAGAGATTCCCAAACCGAAGCAGAGAGGCTGAGGGGGAACCTGCTGCGGGGGCAGAGGGCTGCTGGCCAGCAGGATGGAGCTTGGGAGTTAATGGCCTGTGGAAAGGATGGCTGGTGAGGGTGAGGGGCAGAGCCTGAAGGGCAAATCACAGCTGTGGAGAAGACGAATGAGTTGGTCGCCCAAGACGAAGGACGGCGGCTCCTCAAGGGCATCGGTGGGAAGAGGCCGGGTGGGAGCCCGTGGTGGGGCTGGAAGGGTTAACTCAGCACAGCCTTTTCTCAGCAGCAGTGGAGACTTGGGTTTTCCACTGGCTTGTGTTCCCCCTGGCAGTGTTTCGGGGCGATAAACCCACATGTGTGTTCACACACACTCAGTGCCCTTCCCCTGGGGGCTGTCCTGGATAATAACCTCTTCCATCTGGAGGGGGGGAGATTGCCCACACATGTTGGGACAGAAAGCTGTGAAATGGCTCTGCTGGGGCTGGAAGGGAAGATGGTTTGGGGGCTGGGGCTGGACCTGCTGGCGCTGAATGCAGCGGGGATGTGCCTTTGATATCAAGCCTGGACTGAAGACTGGCCCAAAGCATCAGGCTCGTGAGCAAGTCTTGCCCTTGCCATGTAGGTTTAATCAAGTTTAAGACTACAGAGGGTCTAAAAGCCCCTTTGGGTGCCTGGGCAGGGCCACAGAGGGGAGCATTTCACCTTGGTCACTCTTGGGTGGTGATCAGCAGCGCCATGAAGCGGGGAGGGGGGATAGACCCCACTGTGCTCTGCCCTGGGCCAGCCCTGGCTGCTGTTCTTGCTCAGCCATGTCTGCTCTTTTTTGGACTGTTTTTTTCTCTTCAGCCAGCCAGGCACCCCACCTCCCAGACAGGAGAGATGAAAATGAGCTCTTGTCCTCTGTGGAGGAGAAGATCAGGGAGAGACAGAGAGAAAAAGTGAGGAAATTAAGCAGAAATAGCTTCAGGGGTCATTTAAAAATAACCCCACAACTCCCTTAAATATCTATTTAGCAGGAATTCACAGTCCGTGGCCGAGGGAGCTCTGGGCACCAAATGTACAGAGCAGTTTTTGATAGAGGCCCCTGGGATCCAGCACAGCTGAGGGGGGGAGGAGGCTCCAGGGATGGAGATGGGCTGGGTCCTGCCCCACACCTGGGGCAGGGGCTGCAGGGTTGCTCTCAACCACTTTCCTGTGCCTGTGAACTGCCTTCATGCTGCCTAAAACCCCATGTTAAGCCTTTTGAGTCTCTAAAAGAATCCCAGAATCCCAGGGGTTGGAAGGGCCCCCCAGAGCTCCTGGGGTCCAACCCCCTGCCAAAGCAGCTCCCCAGCTCATATTGCACAGGGCGGCGTCCAGACGGGGCTGGAATCTCTCCAGAGATGGAGACTCCACCCCCCCTGGGCAGCCTGGCCCAGGGCTCCCTCACCCTCACTGGGGAAAAGTTCTGCCCCAGGGTGCTGTGGAACTTCCTCTGCTCCAGCTTGCAGCCATTGCCCCTTGTCCTGTCCCCACAGACACTGAGAAGGGGCTGGCCATTCCCCCTGCATCCCATCCTTCAGATATTGACAGACATTCATAAGGTCCCCCCTGAGTCTGCTTCTCTCCAGGAAGAAGAAGGTTCTTTTCCAGCAAAGACTACCAGCGGGTCAAATCCAGGGCTCTTGCTGATGGGGTAGGGCTGGCAACACAACCCTTGGAGACCTTGGGCTGCCAGGGCTCTCACCAAGCCTGGCTGTGGCAGGTTCAGTGCCACTGCCACATCCATCGTGGCTCTCCTCCCTCTGGAGGGACCTGCGCTGGTCCCTCTGCCTGAGGGAGGACAGCCTGGCTTGGATCCTTGTCCTCACAAGGCTGGGAGCAGATGAGGAGGTGTTGGACTGAGCCCAGCCCTTCTGGAGGAGGAAAGTGCTGATGGACCAGCTGGAGGGATGTAAAGGCATGACCTGATATCCATACCACGGTGCCCATGAGGAGACACGAGCGGCACGTGTGGTCCTGTGGGAGGAAGAGTAAGAAGACACCATGGGGCTGATGCTCAGCAGGCATGAAGCACTGGGATGGACAGGAACAGCTCACTGTTGACATAACAGAAGGAAAGGAGCCATCCAGAGGGATCTGGACAGGCTGGAAAGGTGGGTCTGGGGGAACCTCATGAGGTTCAACACTGCCAAGTGTCAGGGGTGGCACTGGGGCTGGAGG
>VZTU01000578.1:630-11065 GCA_013400835.1 Zapornia atra
GTGTAGTGGAGGTGGGAAATCTGTTGAGAGCTACCTGGTGATGTGGGAAAGAAGTAACCAGAATACACGGGTGATCATCTCAGGATGCTGAATAGAAATGGATTTCTTGCAGGCATACATGTTCAACTGGTGCTTTTTCAAAAGGCTAATGAGACCTCCAATAATAATGGATGTTTGTTAGAGCTTAAGAGAATAGGGCATAAGCACAGGCACACATGCACACATAACACTTCGTGTAGAACAGATATCTGAGAAACTGTGGGAAAAAGGGAAAGGAAATTGGTTAGGGAAAGGAAATGGGTTGCCAACAGAAAGTGTGACCTGGCAACTCAGGGGAGTTTTACATGGCTGTGATGTGTTTTTAGTAGCCTGGATTAAGAATTTTAGATGTTTGGTATCCCACGCATAGATGTATCATGTATACTGCCATCCTATTAATAAATTGTATTTTGACATGAATGCGTAATTCATAGCTGCAGGAATAACCTTGTCCTACCAGAAGTGTCCTAATAAAAACATCTAAATGATACTGAAATCTTTTAACATTTCTCACATGGAAAAGGAAAGAAGGACTGTGTGGAGCTCACACTGTGCTTATTGAGATAAAATAGCATCAGGAGGATAGATACTTATTTTCACAACGAAGTGTTTCTTTCTTGCTAATATGAAGTGCTGCCATAAGAAGGAAAAAGCCTGCAGTCTAAAGAGCTGGGATTAACTGCTGATGGTCTGAATGACTGAAGAGAGCCCTAGTTATTGTATGGAGGTGCATGTGAAGAAAAGGAAGAAGTCTTATACTGAGACATAGCCTGAATTCATAGGATGTAAATTTACTCTGAAGGAAGCAGTGAAGAGTCATGCAGTAATCTTTCAAAGCCTATGAGGAAAAGATCAAATCTCTACTACAGAAGTATCTCTACTACAAGGGCAGGTAAAGCAGAACATCAGAAGAGTTCCAGATAGAGGCATGTTCTGTGGTGGATGAGAGTGTGGATTGGAAGGAGGACCTTGAGGAGGAAAGACTGTGGTAAAACAGATTTCATTGCAAGCAAGCAGAAGGAGGTCAAAGACAGCACAACCAGCCTGGAAAAGGGACTTTATGTGAACAAGTCAGGGGAAGAAGGAGAGGAAAAGAGTTCTAATCTTGACCTCTTTCATGCACGGTGGTGACTGGCTGGGATCAGTGTCTACACATGTGAATACTACTTCTTCATCTTCCAGTACTGATAAAACCAAACTGACCCTCAAATAACAATAACAGGTTAAAAAAACAGTGTTCATGTAGAGAAAACAGACATCAACAGCTTCAGTAAGTTCAGAGAGAAACCAGAACTCCCCAAAGAATACACTGATACAGCTAAAGCAAATTTGGATAGATACAGGCAGGAAATCTTTGGAAAGCCAACAGCACAAAACATATGGGGATGCTTATATTCAGTGTTGGTTTACACTGTCATATAAAGGTAAGCTGTTTCACAGATGCTATTTGTTTATATCAACTAGTTATAGCAGGGGCCTGAATATAATTTTCTGAGCAATTTGGGCCATTACTTTTCATGCGCTGGGTTCCATAGATAACACATTCAGGGCTGCCACTGTGATTTATATTTATTATAGCCTATATGCCCAAGATTATGTTATTACAGTTTAAAGCAATTTTGTAATACAATATCTCTTATATTTGAGCCAAATAAAGATAATTTGTTGGCACTGAAAAAACAGTTCTGCTCTGTAAAAGTGACTTATTCAATTTTTCCAACTGTCATGATTAGTCTAATCCCATAAATGTTATCAAATTATGAGGAAAGAAGAGTAAGACAAAGTAAGTTTACTTTTATTGCATTTGGCTGTCCTGATGATACAAAATGAACAAAGCAGCAGAAGTCTGATCTTTTGATCTTTAAGTGGTTTTCAGGCATGTCCTTTTACCTAAAATATGCACAACATTGGCAAGAATAGTGAGATTTTTACAGGCTTAAGTAAAATGTTGTTGCAACCTGTACCTGAAAAGTGTTGTCACTGTTTAACCTTCTGCCTTTATATACTTCAATATTAATACTCCATTTGAAACAGCCAGAACAAAATCATTATGCCAACTCTTGAGCTCTAAGAATAGTCAATTCAGACCTGTTGGGTTTTAAACATCTTAGAAGAGTTTTTGTGATTCAAATCAGCTAAAATCTATATTAATTCATGACTTTACAATTAATTCTGCTGAATCCAAAGGAGTAGAAACAGCCATGAAATAAATATGCCAGAATTCACATACATAATTGAACATACTCTTCCCTTGCAGCACTAGTGCAGCCTCTACTACAGTATTTAAGGAAAGTGATAGAGTGTACAGAATGCCTGCAAGCGATCAAAGACACGTGATGTGTCATCTCAGCATCATGAATAAACTAAGGGAAAAAATCCAAAGGCATAAGACCATTGAGGTCCCTTCCAACCCCTACGGTTCTGTGATCCTGTGATTACTATATACACCACTTTCCAGTATGTTCATCAGTTACTGAGTGAGGCACTGGCACAGAAATGCTTTTTTCATTCCATGAACAATTCTTTTGACTGGTTAAGATTCCTACTGGGTAAGAATCTCTTATTCAGCTAGAGAATGTCATTAATTGTTCAGGAACATCAGTAAGATAATGCTGGTAAACCAATTTGTGATTGTCTTAAAAAAAACCCCTACAGATTTGAGTTTCGATAAGAGAAAAATGCTGAAGTCCTACAATGTCAGGACTGAGAGAAAGCTGGATGTTAGGGAAAAGGAATTTTCCCCAATGTATTTTATTTCTGTTGCTGGGAGAGCTGCAACAAAGAAAACCCCTTACGTCCTTTCACCCAAGCCCTACATAAAAATGGCAAGAGTCCAAAGCTTTAAAAATAGAGGGATTATCTAAGCCTCTAGATTAAAAGAGCTTGTTTCCTGGTCACCGCATATGCTCCTTCTTAGACCAGGTGCGTATTTTCCTGTATAATATACTTCAGGCCCACTTTATTGCTAATGGTCAGAGCACCTAAAAACTTCATTGTCCTGCAGTGGAGTGCTACTGAAGGTGTCACACAGGTATTTGATAACATTCTTGTCAGAACTACTGCTGAGCCTATCCAGCAAGTTACAAAAATCTCTGAATATCCCTTTTGTGGGTATTGATTGTTATAAATGACTTGGTCCCAAACAGGGTTTTAACCAAATTGAACAATTTATTAAATGAATAAAAGCAAGCAAACGGTGCTGGGGTGCACAGTCAGCACCGGGTGCGCCGGGAGTCTCCGCCCCACGAAGACGCACACTGAACAGTACCAGTCCCTGGCTTATATACCTTCCAGGGATAGCACAGCCCACCGGCTTAAACTGACAGACTGGAGTGCTGCCAGGCGACCCCCACAGGACATAACCATATACATCTTAAACTGACATGCTGTAGTGCTGGCCAGGTAACCCCCTGCCCCCCCCAAGACATCCTGTAACTTTTGTCTTGCTAATGACGGGCAGATGGTTCTGCAGGTTCAGGGCGCCTCTCTCTTCAGCTTCTTTTCAGAGACAAGTTGTTTCTCCTAAGGTATCACAATGCACACAATGTGCTACATTGTGGTCCTTTAGGCAAAGATTTGCACATCCTTTATACAGTTTGTTGCTGCTTCAACATACTTCATTCAAGACATGCAAAATCTTAAACTGTCCCTCCTAGGCCCATGACCATACAAGGGTATGTCATTATTCCCCCAACATTATTCCATATTAACACGAATCAGAGGGACATATATCACATTGATTAATATGCAAAGGCTATTAAAGCAGAGTTTCTGAATGTGCTGTGGACAATTTTCTAATATCCAGACTTTTAAAGATCTTTTTAAAAATTTGTACAGAGAAGCATATCGTAGCCTGGCCAATTATAGCATTCAGAGTGCACGTAAAACTGTGGAGTTTGCTTTCCTGACTTGGACTACTGCCCAAGGCATTACAGAGTTTCGCCTTGTCATGTCTTAAAAACATTAACATGAAATTTCAGCAAAACACAGTTGAACCACAACCACAGGATGGCAGTAGAAAATAGCTGTCAGGAGGACTACTGTAAGTCAATGATTATGTTATGACTCAGAAGAATAGAAAACTTCTTTTCTGAAAGTCACAACAGTACAACAGACTTGGTGAACAATGTTGATTTCTCTAGGGATACATTCTCAGGGCTCAAGAAGAGGGAAAGATAATTGCCTGAAGGTAGGCGACTGACTTCTTAGTTATGACCTAACCCATATGAACTAATTTCAGAGGTATTAAAAAAAGGCCAAGCAGGATGACTTCATTTCATAGCACACCTTGAATTCTAAATATTCTTGGCCAAGATTCAAATCCAGCTGTAGTAAAACTGATGAATTGCTGGTTATCTGATGCACTGTGACCTTGATTTACTCTGTGGGATGTGATGTGTTTCTAGTCTGATTTCTGTTTACATTTGAGTTATTTGTTGTATCGGCTTCTTGGAGAGGGTCTTGGCATATAAAGTTGGTGCTTCCCAAGTTAGTTCAAAAGAAGATTTTTATTATTTATGTGACAGTAACGACCGCATTTTAAAGTAATAAAAATCTCCTAAATGTTACTTCATCAGAGAATTTTAACTTTTTTTTTTTAATTAATATTTCTATTACAGGCAGAATAAGGAAACTGTGCGTATTATTGCAAGTCCCTTGGGCACACACATTACAACATAAGCCATAATTACCTATCACACAATAGTTTTCCTCATCGCTCTGCCAATGCACAGAACAAAGAGAGCTTGAGGGTAAAACATAAATGTAGTGAAGGAAATTTGGTTTCCCTCATCTGCTGCAGAACTTGTAAAGTGTACTGTGAATAAGACTGGGGATTGCAGGATGAGAAAACAGTCTCGAACTTAAGGTAGTTGAGTGGTGTCAGGAGAAAGGATACAAGCCCTACCCCAGCTGCAGAATTTTTATCTGTTGTGAGCAAGGCACTTAAAGCTAACTAAACAGTCATTAAGTATGCATTTCACTGTTTCTGGGTGCTTGGCTTATCACCTTCAGGTTTGTGTTGGTGAAGTGCTTAGCACTTTTATCTGCAGTGGAAGTCACACATTCAGCCCATTCCCTCTTCTAAAACGCATAGTGACTGGGATTGTTGGTACCACACATGTCAAATCCGGCACCTAAACTCATTTTTAACTACATCTTTTTCCTGTACCTCCATTTCTACATCACCTCCTTTCAAAGCAGTGTTTGGAAAATACAGCGAGTTTATGAAAGAGTAGGGAAGCACTCTAGAGAACCCAAAAATGTTTGCAAGACATTTAACAACCCTCTTTCAGAGCAAAGCTTTTAGAGCTATGGAATAGTTTGGTTTGGCCTTCAAGTGGGTCATGACCTACCAAAGCCTGTTCAGAACCCACTGACTAGTTCAGAACAGCACAGGCCATTAAGAAGATAAAGCAGAAGACAAGATAAAAGATGAGACAATAGATGAGTTAAAACAAGTTCTTTACACCATGGAGCTGGGTTGATTGACCTGTTTATTTGAAATCAGCTAGTTTATAGCTATGTATCATTAATGTCCATTAAAATTTGTGTATTGACAAGTAAAAACAAAAAAGTCATACTATCAAATGATTGTTTGCTACCACCACATGTGTCATCTGGGAGACAGAAACTTACCTATCACTAGTATTAGTAATGTACCTTCACCTTTCCACACAACTTCGTCACCTACCAATGGACCACTTGAAATCTCTTCACCCTCTAACATCTCTTATTTTAACAGTTGTGCAAATCAACTGAGATTTTATAAAAAACATCCAGGCAAAAGCTGTGCTAAAATGGCATAAATTTTTAAAGTATTCACCAAGAATATAAGGACTAACTACTTAATTACCTCAAATCTAGGCATTAGTAAGTTAAAATGTAAATAGGTAGATGAATGTAAATGAATACAGAATCCAAATCTGTTAAGAATTTGAAGCAAACTCTGCCCTGCAGGCAGGCAGCTGATGAAGAGGAAACTGAAATGTGTGCTGTGTATCATATATGTTGCACATTTCCAAATTGCTCACCACACCCCTAGCTGGCAAAAAGCCATAACCTGGAGTACAATTTATGAAACACCTTTTGTATTATGCTGCATGACACTGGCAAAGTCCCAGATATTTGGCAACTGGCTGGTCTCCAAAAGGAGTTGTACAGGAGGAAAAGGAGGGGCTGGCCAGTCTGGTCTCTTGTGCATGATAGCTGGAACTGGCCTCTTACACAATTTTCTTCCAGCCCAGCCGTCAGCTGCATTTTGCTGCTGGTTTTAGTCCTTTCAGTGATCAGGAGTAAGAAAAAAGTAGATATTGGAATAGTAAACTAGTGTCAGAATGAGCAAAGATTTTGTGCCTAGATTGCCTTTTGAGGAGAATCTGGAAGCCAATTTCAGGACCAGATTCACTCTGCAGCTTCGAAGTGAAAGGGGACATTATCTTAAATCTGAAAGACCACATACGGAAAACCCCATCAGGCATCTTCATGTACCATATATACCTGGAAAAGCTGTTCATCCCTACTTGCAGAAACTGGAATTTTCCAGCAAGTTGTGCCAGGCTATGGAGATCAGATGACTCTTAGAATAAAAGCCTGGACCACCTGAAGTGTAACTGGTCTGAGAGAAAAAATTCTGGGAAACATGTTATTTGTAGTCCCTGCAGGTATTAATTTTCAAAGAGTTCTATGAAACATGGAGAAGCTTTTCCCCAGCCTAAAAAAAGAGCCATGTCAAGGAAGTGACTTTCAGAATTACTTATTCCCTTATAATACGTCTGGCAAAAACTGGCAGTGATGGTCCCATCATTTCTGCAATTTTTGGAAAATGTGAACCACAATATGTATCAGCAATGTCTTTCTTGGCCAGTTTAATCAAGAAAATGTGACTTTTACATCTTTACTCACAATATATAGCATTCTCCTTGCTATTCATAAGACAAGCTATTGATTTGGCACACTCAAAACATCACTATCTCTTTAAAGCTCTTCCGTTACCATTTCTATTTACCATTTCTGCTGGTCCATAGACATAGTGTCAATGAGGTTAGGGAAGGTGTATCTGCACATACCTTCTGTCTGTAGGATACAACTCCACAGTAATGACATCCAGAGAGTTCCATGCCGAGATGGTGAGGCCATTGTAGAGGCACAACATACCTATCATCATGGATTCACTGGTCCCAAACCACAGGAAAAAACAGCTGATGCCAGAGAGAACCATGGAACCGCCTAGGTACAAGACAAGCAAAACAAACACGAAGTGGAGCTGTATTAAAGAATGATCTTTCTTGGTTTTGTCTAATGTTTTTGAATGCACACAGTGTAGCTTTTAAATAACTGACCCATATATTTGAGTTAAAAACTAAGAGACCTTGTCTGCTGACAAACATTGCAAGAGGTTCATCGGAAAAAAAAAATATCTCCTGAAATATTAGGATATATCATGAAGTATTAAGCTGTAACCCTCTCTGAATCTCCAAATCAAGCTGCCTGGAGAAAAATACCCCCACTTTTCCTTGTTCATCATCTTCTGCAATAACTCATTCATATACTGTAGTAATAAAAACACTGCAGGGATTGGAACTAGATGACCTTTAAAGTCCCTACCTAAAGACCCAACGCAAACCATTCTATGATTCTAGAATTGCATCTATATAAAGATATTCTCCTAGAAAATTAACACAATGAAATATCCCCCCAGTTATTTAAGTAAATTGAAACAGATTTGCCATTGCAGATAATCAACAGGAGATATCTTTCAACTGTGTTACTTTGCAAAACAGCAGGCAAAGGACAGTTGACTCCTCCAGGGAGTTACTCCACTAGCTGAGGTGGCCTGTGCACATCTCACTTTTCTTTCAGCTGGAGCAAAGACAAGACAATGGCCATCATTTTCCAAAATCTCATTCCAAATGTCTAAATAATGACTGATGATGTGGCATAGTGGAACTGGTTCCAGAGCCCTTTGTTCCTAGAGTTTCTAAACTGGAGGCTTTTTAAAACAGTACTTATGATGCTATATAAACAAAATATCTGCAGAAGGAATGTTTTGCATCTCTCTAAACCAAATTCTTTAAAAAAAGAACATGTCACTTCATCAAAACAGCTTTAGCTTTTGGTGGTGTTTTCTGTTTAAAGTGAAGCCTCTACCTAGCATTGTTAACCGTCCAATTCTATCCATCAGGAGAGCGGACACAATATTCCCTGGTAACACTGCCAAAGTTCCCAGGAAATTAACAAAGTAAATCCAGTAGGCACTGTAGTCATCATCGAAAGAAATCTGGCATCCTGTCCTGATATGGAAAAATGTGCAATTTATCAATCTGCTGTCAACAAATTTATATTGCTCGAGATCTGTGGAAAGAAGAAAAAGAAGCATTTCAGCAAACAGCCAACTCCATGTGCAGCTTTTAATTAAAAACATTCCAAGTTTAGGTAAATTTAATGACAACTTGGAGCTTTCATTGCTTTGTAAAATGGGACTAGTTAGTGCTGTTAATTTTGGTACCTTTTTATTTCAACAGAAAAATATGCAAAGCTTATGAAAGCAAGCATCTAAGGCCTGGAATTAGGCAAGTGATATTACTGGGTTTTAGCTCTGGTGTGACTGTATCTGGTTAATGCCTTTCAGCACCAGCTGGTCCTGCATAAAAAACCACTAGGTATCTGCAAGTTTCTCTCGCTTGGTCTTGCTCAGCACTAGACCTATCTCCACACCAGACAGCCTTTCAGATGAGATTGCTGATCATGCTCCATTTGGTTTGAATTCCTTTCAAGTGAAGCATTCCTACAGAATTCAGTTTAAACTATTTTTCATTTCTGAGAAGGCCTCATGGTCTTCAGCTCAATTGCAGATGAGTTACTACATACAAGCATTCAGGCCATTCCTCTTTTGATACCATTTCGGACATCTCTCACTGTACTTCCACTTTCTTTCTGTTTCTCCTGTCCGCTTAATAACCATGAATCAAGAATACCTTCCTTCCATGGAAAGAAAGCTGGGTGTTGCTTGCTCTGAAACCTAACTCTGTCCTTGTTATGCTTACTGAGGTTATGGGAAAGTGACAAGAGGTGCCCCATATCTCTAGCAAGCTTAGTTGGCCATGTTCTATTTTCAGTTATGTTTTATAAAACTGGAGGGGAAAAAAAAAAGTCCTCTGTGTGTAAATATACACATTCCCAGTTTTGTGGAATGACTACAGATTTGTACTTTGAATCATGAACTCACATTCCCATACCACAGCAAGCACAATCAACACGATTTCTCCAGTCCCATTTAGACTGAATAAAAATACATTGGCTAGAGCTACCGGTAAAGTGGCAAAGATATTTTCTTCTCTCCAGACTGAATCTTTTTATTAATAAAATCAAATAAATGTTTATTATCTGAGTCAATATTAGGCCTGCGGTATCTCCAGTGTGGGTGCAATCCTTTCACTTTTGCTGTAACATTATGGAAGCCTGTTGCTTTTTACAGCTTTTTATTCCCACCAGCAGGACTTCTTGTATGCCTTATTAGAAATCCAGAAACCATAAACATAAGATGACAGCATGCAGCTCAACAATGGTTGTTCAGTGTTTTTTCTCATAATACCTGTGTTGTAAAAGGTCGTATTCACGAAAGTACAATTCCTGAAGTATGTATTCAGTGAAGTAATGTCTTCAAACACACAGTTCTTAAAAAGTGAATCTTCAAAGGTTACTGATTTAAACTTCATCATAATAAACCTGCCCAATAACAAATAATTTCTGTCAGTCTGTCCTCAGAGGTTAGAAAAAGCAACAAGTCAAGTTGATGTACTATATAGGTGTAAAAACATCTCAACCCCAGTAACAAGGATTCCCTAAAGACATTCTGAAGATGTAATAATGATTAGCTGATTTCAATCATTCAGAAAAAATCATTAATAAGACAAATATCTCCATACAGGTACTGGCCACAAATGATAATACAAGTTCTTTGATAATTTTTTTCTGTTATTATTTGTCCTTAGTCATCAAACAAAAAGAATTTGATGACATTCACAGAATAGCCTTGTAAAATCATTATTACTTGTAATTTGATGTTACAGTTGGAAAGTGTGAGAAACTCAGTTTCTTGAAACAAACAAGCATCTGCTAGTGCCAACAAGCTGGAATGAAAAAAATTTTTAAAGCATGTTTCTTTCTTCAGATAAACACACTGGGCACCCTTTCAGACTCAAATACAAAACATACAGGTCCAAGTGCTAAAAAAACGTTTTGCAAAATGCTTTAACATGAACACAACAATGACACTGCCAGTTACACAGCTATATATCTAACTGGAAGTATGTGTTTGTTACTCCTCTGCGTGTGTATGGAATTAAACATAAAACAGATATGTGTATATACATACACACACAAATATATATATATA
>VZTU01000581.1:0-20527 GCA_013400835.1 Zapornia atra
TGCAAAAGCAATGGGACTTCTAAGTGCACCTTCTTTTGCTATAGCTTTCTCATTTATCACAGCCCTTCAAGGAGTTCCTCTTTATCACTACTCCATTCCCACCTAGCTATTATGTCACCTTACTGTGATATGAATCTAAAGTACAGAAGAAGCACTGTTGGATGGGATTCTCTTTTGAAAGGCTGGGGAAGCTGCCTCAGGAGTGAAGTTACCAATCTGATAAATGTTTTTCATCCATGTTTCCTAACTTCTTTTACTAAAGACACAGATAGCGTGATGGGATCGCTGCAGTGCCCAGTATGTGGGCCTGAAATCTCTGCTAGCAAAGTCAGCTCTTCCCTTTGACAGATGACTTTTCTTTGCCATGCAGGTAGACTTGATATTGAAATGGGCTTATGGAAGCCATGTAGGAAAAGGAAACTCCCTTGCTGTATAGCAGGCAGGCAACAGGAGAAGTTGTGGATTAGTGAAGAAGCCTGCCTGAAGTATCTTGGTAACAAGTCTAGTAGGTTAAAAAGGCATGGATCGGTTTGATGGTTGCTGTTTAATGTTGCAGCTCAGCAGACTGTCATCTCTGGCTGTGGGTACATTGGTAGGTATGTTCTAAGTGAAAAAGAAAGCTTTGGGCAACCAGGTATCTTTCTAATGTGATTGCTGTACCTATCCAGGGAACATTTAAAGGTAGTGAGGAAATGAAGGAAGTTATCACCAAATTACATGGCTATAGAACACTTTCATACAGGGAGTGTTGAAAGGAGTTAGCAGAAAGGTGTGATGGGTGAGAAGAAAATGTTTAGAGCCTATATACAGCTTTTTTTTTTTCCAAGTCCTTCAAGTGAAAAAGTCCTGTAACTTTGTTCTCCATAAAAGTGAAAAATATTGCATGTGGAGCAGGTGGTGTTTCATCATTCAATCGAGTACTGTATGTTGTTTCAAAGACTGTTCTTGCAAATTATTATTTTCTACTTCTGTCAGCCTGTCCTCACACTTGGGGAACCCTTACTGAACCATGTCATTTAAAAGTCAACCCCAGTAAGTGTGTTAGTGTGTTATGTGGGTTTTTGAATGCTGAATATAGTAGCAAACACATCTCTGGTCTCATTGCTTTATTCCTTAAATACTAAGGTTTCTTTTTAAGTAGACTATTATCATACTGTTAGTGCATGGCAATAAGCAGAGCCTTTCAAATCCTGTTTTGAAGAGTATGAAGGGAAGCAGAGGAATGGGAAAGAAGAGAGTTTAAGAGACTCTTAAGAAGGAAAATGTTGGCTGTGAATGTGCTGGCAATGGGAAAAATACCCAGCATTCTCTCACGTGTGTCCTGGAAGCTAGTGATACGACCCAAGGAGAGGCTTCCATTAATTTTACTAGATTTTGGAGCAAGTCCCATATAGTTCCTGTTGTTTTGGCATAAGTGCCCTGAAAAAGAAGATAATTTCAGGAATTAATATGGTCAGGATCATTGGCGTGCTTAAGCATCACCAGTGTGAAAAAGATCAATTTAGGTCATCTAGTTCTCATACTTTGCTGCCTTCCTGTCTCTTGCAAATTTGTACCACCAATATTAAAACCAGCTCCATGGTGAAGTAGGCATCTTGAAGCATCGGTGTTGATGTAGGCAGTAGGTAAGTAAAACAGAACATCAAAGAGGAAAAGGAAGGAAATGAACCATTGTCACTGGTTCAATGAAGTTATCGAGTCTCAGAGAAAGAACCCGAGACAGTACAACTTGGGTTTTTTTGCTGTACGCCCTGATTTTCTGGGATGAAACATAAGCTAGAAAAATATTTCCTGCAACAAAATGAACATTCATGTGAAGATGAAAAATGAATGGTCTCTTCAGCATATCACCTGTGACTCATTCTAAGATATTCTGTCTTTGTTTCTGTTTACTTTTTCTATTTTCAGATTTTAGAATATCCTTTTTATGCATTCTCTTTTTTCTATCCGTTTTCTATCCTTTTTTTTTCTCTACATAGAAGATATTGTGAAAACACTCACTTTGTGCATAAGTTTAAAATTGATGTTATGTATATACTGTTATCCCCTGGCAACAGTATGGAGTAACTTACTACTCTCACTTCACAATCTCATAAATCTGATCCTTATTATGAGGAAATATATGTTTGATCCAAACTTCGTTATAGTTTCCAGACAGATTCCTATTGATTTTCATAAGTTTTGGAACAGTTCTTCAGAGCTTTCAGTTCAAAAGCAGTTTGTCAACATAGAAAGAGGACGATCGTAGGGACCTCTGAGACTTTCTCCCTATATTCCCTTGGAGTGCTTCTCCCTGTCTGTAGTCAAGTCTCAGCTGCCTTTGCTGCTTCTGCCATCCAGAAGTGCTTTCCTATAGCTCTCTGCCTCATTGATTCTCCATCTGTTTTAATCTGAATATCTTTCTGGTGACCCATGTTCACATCTGGTGTAAATATGCTAGTCTTCAAAGTGTTTTTACTGTCAGTTACCATTTCAGGGAATGATTTATGATAACAGGAGCTGTGTGCTCTGTGCTGTAGAAAAGGGAGAAAAAGTAGACATGGCCTCAAGGATTTCTCATGTCTTGCTTGTCTAAGATTGTCTAAGATTGGGAAGCATGAAGCTTTGTGCTGCTAAGAGTGGTAACTGATAATCTGTCCCCCAAAATTACTGAGTAAATAAAGGAGGTGGGAATCAGGCAGACAGTGGCAGCTGTTAGCCACATTTCCTCGAAGTTGTATGTGAAGGACCAGAGCCAAACCTCAGGGATGTCAGTCAGAAGTCTGCCAGCCATTCTGAAGGATATTCGATAACACAAAGGAGTCTGGAAACTTGACCCAGTTTTCTAAATTAGAGTACAGTGCCTTTAATTACAAGCCAGTCCTTGTAGCTAGCAAAACAATATATCCTGTATAGATGGAGCAACACACAACACATTATTGTCTAATAATTACTTATATTCTAAGGTTGTATAGATTCTTCTCTTATTTGAACGCTACATTAACATGGGAAGGAATTGCAAGAGACTTGATATTTGAAAAGGAATTTGAATATAGAGCAGGTGGTTAATTTGCTCCCATTACTTAGGATGTTTAACAAGGGCGGGTGCAGTCTGCAGGCAAGTCTCTGGAAGAACATCTCTATTGCTATTTAGCAGCACGGCACAGCTTTGCATTTTTGCCCACTTTCCTTTGTGCTAGAGCCTTTTTTCCAAAGCACTAGGCAAAGAAAATAGTGTATGGATGAGAAGTAGTGTAGCTGAAGGGCTATGTGTGTCTATTACATGAATTGGTGCAGAACAAAAGGATATATCATTGTGCTTTAATAACAAGCAAATCAGAAGCAATTACTCCTTTCAGAGAAAGGGGGATCACTTACAGAACTTCAAAATAAGACTTCTTCCAATGGTCTAGAGAATAATAATCTTTATGTAAGTTGAGGTGCTACCATTTCTTTCTGTATCACTGAGTGCGAGCCATTTGTGGTGCATGAATGCATCTCTGCACTTAGGAAATAGATTGCTACTGTTGAATTGGATAAGCTGTGGTGATGATGCTGCTACTTAAATGTTGTTGACTCCTGATCCAGTTGGATCAGGTTTTGATCTTTATAACTCAATCTCTATTCTGAAGGAGCAAATGAGTAGAACAGATTGTTTTCCACAAAGTTTTGGTGACTAGAAGACATATTTATGAGGCTGATGCATAGTGAATGCTCATATGTCTGAATAATTGTACGTAGAATGAATTTCTGGATTGTCACACTAAATAACTGCATTTCCCATATAGCAAGTATCTTTACTCACAGTTGATCTGGGGAAAGCACAATGTGCTTGTCACAGGTGGTAGACTTGTTCTGGGGCAGTGCTTTTCTCCAACCTGTGTGTGAACACGCATGGAAGGTTACTGAGTACCTACAGCCTCTGACTTCAATGAGAACTGCATGTTATAAACATTGCATGTTATAAGGGAAGCTCTTAATTTCCTAGAAGAAGCTCATGGTTAAACAAGCCCAATATCTAGGTAAATACTATTTATATAACTAATTGAAAGAAAACATGTTGCTGTTGGACAATAAGCAATATGTCAAATAACGTATATTGATATTAAGATGACAAATGCAAATCTCAGTCTGTTAAACGCTTTTGTTCCTGGAAACTTAAATACTCTTGTTCTTCCTGTATGGCTTTGTTTGCATTTATTTGCTATGTTCCAATGAGATTAATAAAAACTTCCGACAGTTTCATGACAAGGTTTATTTCTTTAATACTTGTAGAGGCCAGATGAAAAAAGCACGTTATGCTGATAATAAACACCAATGGATTATTAATGAAATAAAACTAGCTTCTTGATTAGCTAATGTTAATACATGCAACAGAAAAAGCTAAAGTCTTGTGTGTTAATAAGGTTTTTTGTGTGTGTATTTTCTTTCACTTAACCTTAGTGCAACCCACCAGGCAGCAGGTACATCTGTATACCTTGCTAGGGTGCTGCCAAACGCTAGTAGAGCTGCTTTCCAGCCTTTTCCTCAGTTGGCTGTAATATTCATGCTGGCTTGGCTACTTTAGCTCCTTGTCTTTCTCAGTGACCTGGTGTTCATGCAGGTTTGCTGTACCCCCAATCAGTGTAAGTATAGCTCATCTGTGACACTGCAATTTTGAGGTCTGTGTCCTGGAAGTACAAACAATCTACCATTTTCTTCAAGCCTTCATTCATTGAATCAATCTTTTTTCATCTTTTAAACACTTTTGATAGTTCAGGAGTAACTTAAGTTTACCACCTAGTTCAGTACAATTGCCCTCTTTCTGTTTGCTATTATGACAGACTTACAGGATAGCATTACAATGACTTCTACTGTGTCTATCAGAATTACAGGAATCAACAAGGAGACTATAAACCCTGTGCAAAGAGGAAGCTAAGGATGGAAAAAAATACTTATAATACCTGTCTCTTGGTGTCAGTCCTATAGCAGTTGTTGTCTGCAAGGCACAATAGAACATCTGGAAGCAGGAGCCCTTCTATTCAGGTAGCTGAAATTGCATTAGCTGCTCTCGCATAAAGAACAGGATTAGAATGACAGACCTCCCCAATGAAATATTTGCTTTTGAATAAACTTGTCAGATGCAACAAGGAGTGTCATGGCAAAACTTCCCTGTGTCTGCTGTGGGGAGAGCTTCTGTTTACAGTATGACAAGAGGGCTGTGTTTAATTGAGTTGCATTTTGGTGCTGTCTGCTGTGGGTAGATACAATGAGAGGGGATAAAGGGCAAGTTCAATTCACTGCTATCAAGCTTGCTTTCTTCTAGTAGCAGGTAACAGCAAAATAATTACTCTATGTTTAAACCAGGTGTGTTGTAGGAAGAATTCATTAGGGGGAAGCAAGAAACTGCTGCAATAGCTTTGTGTTAATTTATGCTCAAGAAAGTTGCAGTTCTTTATGGCACAATGGGGGACCCTAAATATACTGGGGAGTACAAATTAAAGAGGATAATAGAGAAGGAAGGCATCCCACAATACCTTTAGAGTTCTTGCGTTACTCCTGCTTGCCAGAATTCACTTTGAGCATTCACTTAAGCATGATGAAAGTGTAGCTTACAATATAGCTTTGTAGAAACTAGGTCAGGTAATTTGGAAATGTTATTGTAGCTTTATTCACTCTTTATTGGTAGATCTAAAGTTCAAATCCAAAAATTTTAAAAGGGTAGTTGTCATTAGTAGCCACTGCAAAACTATCATGTGATTCAGTACATTGAAAAGGGGCAAAGGTGATGAGTCTGTATTTCAATACTTCAGAGAGTTACATGTAGGCAACTTGAACTACTTCAAAACATGACTCTGATTTGAAAAATGCCTGTTTTGACTCCTTAATGTTACCATTTTTCCCCCAATTCTTATTTCTTTGGTTTGTTTTAGATTATGTAGCAGGAAAAACTAGTACAAGTTTCACAACTTGGGGTGGGAAAAGTGTCTCCAGAGCTAGGCAGAGCCTGGCTTTGGGCATGTTCCCCAGAAAAGTGTAGTTTGATCACTAGTAACAATTCTCTTACGTTTGTGCAGCTTTCCTTGTGGGCTGCAGTTTCATCCTCCTTCCCAACAGAGTTGTTCAGCTGGCATTGGAATGGCCCACTAAAGTCTTGTGCCAGCTTGGTATGTCTACAGCACATTATGCTGAACTAATGAAGGTATTAATTGCCTCTAATGGCATACTGAAATGACTTTAAACAATGACAAAAATAGGTGAGAAGTAGTGGTTCAGTGACCCAGTGAAGTGAATCTTCTACAAAGTGCAACTTTTTTCTTCCTCCATTTCAAAATCAGAAACGGAATATATTTTATGTTCTGTCTGCTCCAGGTGATACACTTCAGTTCTGAAAGATTATTTAACAGGAACTCTGTGTGCTGGTTTAGTAGTGATTTGTGTTTGCTTGATGAAGTATGTGGCCTCTAAAGGCTACAGGTCAGGTGCCTTATTTGTAGACCCAATTCTCCTCTATGGCTGAATGGCAGAAACATGTCAATTTGTCCTGTGTGTTAGGGTCTCCATCTGAATGACAGACACAAAATTACTGCCTTCCAAACCATACAGCAGCAGTCAAAGGATAATGTTGAGCTAACGTGAATGAAATCATACAATTTGGCTCTTAAACTAAAAATGAAGCACTCTGTTTTGGGAGTCTTTCAACTGCTCATTTTGGGTTTTTTTAAAAAAAAAAAAAGTAAACCAAAATGATTCAACACTTCCAGCATGTTGTGTTTTTCCCTCACCCACTTCTAAAATTAAAAAAATGTTTTGTTGGTTTTTACTGTTCCATTGTACCTCCCTAAAGCAGTAACATTGCCCAGGGGAGGGAGGAGAGAAATCCAACACATTCCAGTTAACTGTTATGAGTAGCTCAGATAAATATTCCAGAAATATAAGAACAAATGTCATTAATATTAACAGAATTTACTAGCTCTATTTTATTTTTGCTTTGTGAAGTCTTATTCATCTCTCTGCTTGGCTCTGGAGGTTAAAAACAGTTTAATATAATTTCTGGTCCTAATTTAATCTTTACTAGTCTCAGATGGTCCTCTGCTCACCCATTGCAATGCTTTAATATTGACCTACCTTTAAGATACTGACTTTATTGTTTTTCCCTAAGCTTTTCACAGGCAGAAAGATGGATATCAATTATTCAGTAGAAACTTTCTCCCTGACAAAGTTTTCCCTTGATATCTTAACTGAAGACAGACCTTTTAATGTGCTGATACATTGCTGAATTTATACTTCAGCTTAGAGATGGGTGTCCACTGATGAGTTAACTGAGCTAATAACTTCTAGCTCTTCAAGTCTCAACGTTTTACTGTACTAAGTTGATGTTGTTGTGGAGGTAAAGATTATAGAGAATATTAGTGTTGTAGCCTGTGAGTTGTAGCACAATTTCCACTGGACACAAGTTGCAAATATCGTTACATATGTATTTGTATGAAATTCTCTTAGAAGTTACTATAAGCACACAGACCACCTGCGTCTTTATAGCTGGCAGCTGAACACTACTTAAAGTGAAAGGGATGCTTTTGTCTTTGTCAGAGCAGTGAAGGGAATTCATGCACATGTACTGCTTTCAACTGTCCAATAATCCTGGCAGCCTCTGGGATGTAGGATAAGGGAGCAGAAGTGAAAGCCAAAAAAGAGAGAAACCAAATCTAGGACATAGAAGCTAGTTAATGACAAGAAATCAAATGCCAAGTAAAAAGGCATGGAGTTTAAATAAAAGTAAGTAGGATGGGACCCTGGCACCATCACAGATGACACTTTCATGAGGGGTTAGGATTATGCCCTTGTAGGTTGGCAAGAGAATTCTCCATCCTTTAAGCTAACTCATGAAAGTAATGAAAAAAGAGCAATTACTCATTCTTTCTTTACCCTTTTTAAACAGTTTTTGGTGAGCATGGAAACAATATGAACTATGTTAGTGAAACAAATTATGTGCCAAGAAACACTGATGTGTTTATACTGGATAAAAGAGCATGTAGTCAAAGATAGGCTGCCTGTGAGCTCTTTGGGGGTGCTGAATATAGAACCATCATGCCCACAGTGTCGCTGTGTAACATCTATGAGTTTGCAGAGCAAGCATGAGATTTTTGTCCTCCTGCTCTTTCCCCCGGCCCCCAACTCTGGTTTCTCCATCAAATTGTCTCCTTTGTGGTGTGTTTCCCCCTGAGCTAATTGATTTTCACTGAGTTCTTCTAGTTCTTTACTAATTGATTACAAAAACAAGTCCTGCAAGTGCCTCATTGTCTCACTACGTGTCAATAAATTATTGCAACAATCTCTTGCTTTTTCAGGAGCTCTTCTGCTAGTAGATACCTATTGCCAAATCTACTGTGCCTGTTTTTCTGGATTTCAGGTTTTTTTTTTTTTAATAGAAGTAATAACATGAGTGGTTCCCCTGACATCTGATCAAGCACTCTCTCATTTTCCATCTGCTCTATATAATATTTATTCCTGTTGCTACTTGGCTTTTATTTCTGTGGCCAATGGATACAATAAGGGATTGTAATTTTATTGTTGGCAGGAGTGAACATAGCTGTCTCATCTACTTTTCAAAATTTCTTTTGTCTCTTACAATTTAGATCACTAATTTAAATTAGAATATTTGAATTATATCTTATCTGGACTTGAAACCTACTTTCACACTGAGTGTAAATCTCTTGCAAGATTTTTATTCTTCAATTTTGTACATTAATATTGATTTTGATGTTAGCTTCTGAGGCCTTTGTTGTCAAGGTGCTAAGGAGTGCAAAAGGAAAGAGGTAATGTTGTATATATGAACTTACTGGAATGATTCTTCTAATTGAGTTGCATTTCATGATGTATGAAAGGCAATTCTGGAAACTGCATGGTATGCTTGGTTTGTTGCTTCAGAACCTTCTATCAGTGCTGGAAATTATGGAACTAGAAGTTAGGCTTGGTTATAACTTTCAACAGTGTTGAAAAGGTCATAATGCCTGGATGTTTGCTATGGACGTCTCCCTATAAATACACCTATTTGGCCTAATTAGAAACCAGAGTATAATTTGGAGTTTTGCATTTTTAAATTGAGTATTTGGTAGATATTTCAGTATCTGTAGTATCTAAGGGAATTGCTGGTGCACTGTAGATAGAGCAAATAGATTCTAAAATTGAGAATTCGTCTAAGCCATGTCTCTTTTGTAACAGCTCAGGTAACAATCTGTGTTTTAACTTGCTGCTTAAAAAAAAAGTTCTTTGGGACAGCAGCGGAAAACTCAGCTACTAGAACAGTTGCTTGTTTCATCAGAATCCATGCAAAATAAGTGGAAAGAGTAGATATTTGATTGATACTTCTTTTCTTCTAAGTCATTTTATTAGAGATTCCTCCATCAACTAATATGTGGTCTTGCACTATGTGTATTACCGAGGGTATTAAAATATTTGAGATTATTAGAAATGTTTTTTCACTAAAAAGGCAGTAGTATCTTATGTTAAACCCCTGACACCTCCTCTTAGGGTACAGTTTGAGTCTCAATTTTCTCACTGCAGAGAAATAAACTTAAAGGAGGAAAGCTCTAAAACTGATCTCAGAAAAGAAGCCTTGTTATGAGATGGTTATAATTAGTTTTTAGTTGATATGTAGTGAGGGTGCAACAAGAAGATAGGAAGCTAAAGCTGGCCTGGCATTTTTTACAAACTTTACTTTTCACGTGATCCTATTTCTTGTTTGCTCGGAATGGTTCCTGACGGTGCCTCGAGCAGGCAAAATTTGTCATCATTCATACAGTACTTCTTGCTCAAGACTTCAAATCTCTTCAAAGCACTGGAGTAAATCACAGAGCCTCCCTGCTATGTGTGTTAATTGTATTGTTTTAATTTACAGATGGGGGAACGTAGGGAGGTTAAGTGGTTTGCTTGTGGTGTGCGGTCTGAGTTTGTCTATTGGCTGGGTTTAGAATGGAGGAAGGGAAATCCTTGTCACTGGCTGGGAACACTGGGACTAGCCAACAGGTCTGGAGCTGCCCGTACCTTCTCCACTAAAATGGCCCTGTAGAACGAGTAAAATACAGGTGATGAAAGCATTCCTAAATTAAAATGAGACACCAAATGACACAATTTGTTGTGCCTTCTGGTTTGCTTTTGGCTCAGTTCCTAATCTTGTTTCTTGCAAGAGAAACTCCTACTGTGAATAGCTGCTTCTTAATAATAGAATATTACTTTACTGATTAATATTTGTTGGACACTTAGTCTAATTATGGTTTCTCACAGCTTCTTTAATTACTATAATACGAGGTTTAACTTAAGCAAAATATTTCTGATGAGCTTTGTGATGCTTTGCAACTTAATGCCATACATGGAGCACAGCAGCTGACTATTGGGAGAGAGAAAAACACAATCCTTCCTGAACCCAGGGCACATGTTTTTGAGTGATATGTTAGTATTTTTGTTTCTGAATCCAAAGATGTAATTCTGAGGATTTGCAGGAGCTAGGAACTCTTGAAACCTCAGCCTTGGGAATAGCTGCAGTGAACATGATTAACTGGATAAAGCGGAGCTCTACGTGGTGCAATTGAGGATGTCAGTGTTTACTTGCTAATTGAAATTGGAGAGACAGAATTAAAAGCCTATGATTAGTAAGGCATGCCAATATCTTTAAGGACTAGCTATCTTTCCAAATGAATGTGCAGAGGAACATTGGCTTGTTTATCTTGGTGAGAAAGGATCCTGTTTTCTCTCATTGCTTTCATTGAAAAGCAAAAGGTGAAATACAAAGAGAAGCCCTTTGAAGAAGTTAGTCACTATTTTGGTTTTTTTGATTTTCAGGATGTTAGGTTTTAAACCAGATGTTAGATCATGTTCCTATGTGAGTATCTCAGTGGAAAGTACACAAATACATGCTTTGGGTTTTTATTTGACAGTAAATGTAAACATATTGGCAGAGTATTAATGAAGGATACCAGGTTGAGGATTCTCTAATAATAATAACAGCACCTGTCAGCTGCATTTCACAGTTCTCCCTTCCTACATCTCCAGTACTATTTACCAATGTCATGCCTTCATTTCTTCCCCTTACAAAGAGAAAGAGCAGAGTGTTTTCTTGGCTATTGAGAACAATAAGTCCGTTAATCAAATTTAAAAAAATCCACCAGGATTCTGTGTCTCAGTCCTGTTAAATCTGGATTGAAGTCTTTGAAGTACAATGTGAATGACTTAATTGATATACTTTAATATTTATATAAGCTTGAACCAGAAACTGTTGAGCACACTGTATCCAGATCACAGAGGACTTTGTCATGCTCACCTGACAAAGTTTGAGTCAAATGCTGTGGGAATAAATCATCTCCTTTTTTTTCATGGATTTGGAAAACTTTTTAGATTTTGTTCTCCTTTTTTGAAATTATTTATTTCAATATACCGAAGTAGAAGTAGGTAGCTTCTGAAATACTTATGCTTCCTAGGATGTCATCAGACATAGGAATCTGCTAATGCAAAAAGGACCTCGTACAGTATTTTAAAAAGAAAATGTATGTTTCTGATTTTGCATAATACTGATTCATTTTGAAGTGTAATGCTTTACGTTTTCATCCTGGCAAACTGATTCTTATTTAGGATATGACTGATTATTATTTAGGATATGAAAGTTTGTGTAAAATAAAAAGTTCTTATACAACTTAAACTGCTTGATGAAGTATTTTTGCCTCCCAGAATTCAGTCCCAAACATGAAGCATTGATTAAAAAAAGGCATTTAAATAATTTCAAGTTATTCAGTGCTGAGCTTGATCAGAACCCCAATAATTTTCAAAAAAGGCACCTATAAAAAAATTCAAGCAGTTGAGTAATTTAAAGTTGCTTTATACTGTGCAAGCACAGAACCCTAATCACTTCCAGGCTGAGGCATTTAGACGAGGGTAAAAAAAAAAAGTCCTCCAGTAAATTTAAATTAGTATGTACAAGGAAATGGGCCTTTAAATTATTGGATACTTGATTTTTTTTCTTTAAGATTTCTTTATGTACAACTCAAACAACTTTGTCAAAATGGTTCCAAAAATCTTAATGTATAAGCTTGTGTAAAGTTAGATTAACTCCTTTTACAAATAGTAACTGTAGGACATTCCTTGATCAAATGATATATCCTGGTGTAGGAATTCTCAATGTTTTCCTTATTGTGTGTAGCTCTGGGAAAAAAAAACAACCCTGTAAAGAAAATAAGCTAAAAAGAATCCTAGTTTTTAAGCTGTCTTTCTGACACCTTCAGATCTCCAAATCTGAGTTGTGAGAGAGCTTTTTTACTGAATTCTTACCTAGCCAGTCTAGACAGATGCAAAAGCGTGTCTTTACATGCTTTTTATCTAGGAGTTTTAGACAAAACTGGGAGTAACTCTGACCTCTCTCAACTACTTTAGTGGTAATATTACTATTTAGATGCAGGTATGGGATGTAAGAGCAAGATCCAAGGCAGAGTTTCACATTTTTCACCATGTTTTGTGTTTTATGTTTATTGCTCATGTCTGTTGCCTGTTGAATCTCATGTGGAACAGATGATAGACTTGGTAAATACAGATAATTATAGAACTAATAAATGTACTGAAAGTGCCATCTGCAATGTTAAGATGGGGGTCTACAGTAACATATTGAGCTTCCTTACCACCACAGAAACCGAACTTGATTTAAATTACTGATTTCAAAAGCAAATGTTAGTTTATAGTAGTGTTTTCATGATGGAGCTTGTGGGATACAACCGTACATGTGCCATTGTACCTCAGGACCGACAGCTGTCCCTTCATGTTAAGAAAGAATAAAAAAATCATCATGTGTCACGGGTAGAGACAACCTCCCCAATGTTTTGTGCAACCAACCAAAGAAAGCTCTGATATATTTACCAATTACCTTGCAGTTTTTTTCAGCAGCGTTATTCCTTGACGGTTGGAAGAAAGATCTATTGTAAATAACAAGAAAGAGGATTTCAATGGGGTGTTACTAAGGCATTCTCCAGTACTCAGGAGATCTCTTTCTCAACCTGTCAGAATTTTCTTTGACTTCCTAATACATGTGGGGTCAATAGCTGTATCTTTTCCATAAAAGATTTCATTCAGCTTTTAAATGGCAAGCAATTATGAGAGAGAGGGTTACAGACCAAGGTCTTGGTTTCATATTATTTATGTTCTAATTAATTTACCAGACTGAGGTTTTCCCCACCCCCTCCGCTGCTTTGGCTACTAAGTGTTGATCTTGAATAGTTATCATGTTCCTAGCATTAATGGGTTTTATTTCTTTGGAAAGGTCATTCTTGATGTAATGTCACTGTTGACACAAGGGAGCCTGTAAGCTTTAGAGATTTTGCTTTATTGTGATGTGCTCAAAAATGTTCAACTACTTGCTGTCTTCCCCTGGGGCGTGCTTTCTCTAAACTCAGAAGGGTTAGTACAAGTTCTTTTAAATTTTTGACTGTGTTCTTGCAATTCATTAAAAATACTCCACAAGTAGCAGCTGGCATTGCTGAAAAGACTGGGTTCCCTTTTTTATTGTTCAAAAATCTTTTTCTATATATTTCTGGATGATTCTAGGAGATTGAAAATTACTGCCTATTATAAATAAATGCACAAACCTTTGATTAGTAAAATGAGTGGTGATGCAACCACCTTGGTCATATCAGTTAAGTGAATTAAAACCATGCATGGTAACTAGTCTGCTAATAATAAAGTACAGTTAATGTATTAGTAAAAGAAAATAAAATCACTTGAAAACCAGTATTGAACAAGAAAATGTGAAAGGGTGCAAATTTAATAACCAGGTTTCAAATTTAATTCTAGGCTGAAATAAAGTTACATTATGCTATAAATTATCTGCATCTATCAAACAGTCCCTGCTAAAACAATTTGAAGATATACACATATTTTAAAATGTATGTGCAATATAGAAATTTGTATAAATTGCATATATCCTTCTCCATTCCAGTATCTTTCTTGCCCTCATGTATTTGATCAGATATTGTCTTTCTATTAAACCTCTGATTAACTTCCTGCTATAGCTGATCAGCCATCAAGGTTAACTGGGGACAGCAGTCCTTTATTTTGACAGGTATACAGGGCGGGGGGCTAGGGGAGGAGGAAGGAGCACAGATCTTCAGTGAGTTTACTGCAGTATAATTTTACAGCTCAGCTTAATAGGTTGATTGTTTATGATCTAATAATAATTTCTATTCTCCTTCCTGGAATTTCCGTTCTATGGGATGTGAGGTAAAGGTAAAACAGGCATTAAGTTGAAGTATGGTGTACTGCCTAGGGTAATCTACTGTGGTGCCAATGACCTCAGTCTGCATATCGGAAAAGAGGCTTAAAGTACCCCCGTCTCTTTTTGGATGGTGAACTTTTGTCTGTCCTGTGGGCAAAAGTTAGGATACAGGTGAGCAGCTTTCTGGTTTAGTGTTCCATACTTTCCTGATGTCTAATCTCAGTTCCCTCTTCTATAGGAATATATATAGTGTGTGATGCAACAAGATTTTGTCCTGTAAGCTAAAAAGAGATATCTTGGACTTATTTTACATGCTGAAATGATTTATGTCTCCAAATTTTACCAACTGGAATAAATAGGTGTATGCCAGTTTTTATTTTCTGGAACTGTCAAACAGAAAAAGAAGTAGTGCTGTGCCACCATGTGACACTCACATGGGGTTTGGTCTGGTTTTCTGGGATTGTATAATAAGCCTTATTCTCTTACCGCTTAACCGTTGGGTTTGTGGTTCCCTCTTACAACACTTGAAATTGCTGGGCAATCCCAGTTATAGTTGGTAGGCTGAGCTGTTAAGTGTCAAGTGCACAGGAGTTTCACAAAAGTAATATACAAGACCATATTGCCATTTCCTCTTGAAAGAGAGACTGAGGCAATGAACCCATCGTGTCCTTACTAAGAGTCTGCCAATAAACTTGGGGTTTTAAGCAGAAATCAATAGGAAGCCATTCAGAGCTATTTATTTTAATACTGACATACTACTATTGCTCAGTATGATTTGTGGTGAAGAAAAAACAACCATGTGATGTGCAGATAACTTTGTGAAAAAAAACACCCCATGTCTGTGGCTTGTACAGAATATATTGTCTTCTCTCTGTTGAAACAAACAACAAAGTTGGTAGACAGGCTTGCATTGGGCTTCTTGCCTTGTAGCAATTTCTCAATTTTTGTTATGAGTCTTTGGATGTTAGGCTTGTGGGGTTCTTTTCCTCCAATACCCTTGCTTGACTGAAGAGATTTAGTTCAAATTATTAATTTTTAAGAATCTTGCATTCATGACTGCACAGAAGGTCAGAAAATGTTCAAGAAATGCTTTCTTGACTTTGAAAACTAGACACTTTCCCTTTTCCTTCTACTTCAATGAGTTCTGGGGATTGGTTCCTGGTTTTGTAATGTTTTGAGGGGATAGCACTGTCTATGTGTTTAGTACTTAAACCAATGCTATTCTTTAAAATATTGTTTTTGCCAAGCTCATTTTTGGCTTTAGCTTACTAGCGCGGAAGACGGATGTTCAGTGTTAACACAGAGTTCAGTTTTGTGGTGCAGTAATAATTGCTTTATCCTATAACTTTGTGAGGTAGAAAGAAAACAATAGGTGGAAGGCTGCACTCTTTTTGATAATGATCACACTGCTGGGAAATTAAACATGTATCATATTCCTTATACTTTCCTGCCATCCTTTCCAAAACCCACTATCTGTTCTAAGAAATATGATTTTAATTTTTTTTCTGTAATGGCTTTTGCCACATCAGTATTTCCCTGTGTGGAATAATGACTTTGCCCCGTGCCACTGCATGTGAAGGGTTATAAATATGTTTAAAGAATTCTTAATTTTTGTATTTCTTATTTTTTTTAAACCAGATACCCATGTTTTCATTCATCTAAGTGTTTCATGAAGTCGTTAACTGTTGGAAAATAGAATTAACCTGTTTATTTCATTAGGTGATAAATAACTAAAATGTTTGGAATAAGCAGATCTTTGAACAGGTTGTTGTTGTAATGCACTTTAAGTTTCAGTAATTCCATACCTTGCAGCATAACCAGATCAGAACACTGACTACCAATGTTTCCTCTTTATGCCTCTCTTACTGGTACAGGAGTACTACTGAATGGCTCATTTGCATTATTCCGTGCCCTGTAAAATGAATTTATTATGGAGCTTCTCTAAATAGGCTAACCAGTTGTAATCTCCTTCCAGTGGTGTATGGGTTTCAGCAAAATATGATTACTTTTGTGGTAATGCCTAAAAATAATTTAAAAAAAATAACCTTGGAGCCCAACCTGTCTTTTTGTCTGAAGGGTCTTTTGTTAAATGGTTATTAATCATGATGGGTAGGTGTTTACTTGTTAAATAGTTGAGTAATTTAAAATTTTGCTTACTTTTGAGCACCAGTAACACATTTTGGCCTCTGTTATTAATCATTAAACTACATAAAGAAGCAGGATGATACTGTCTGGATTACAAAAACCTAGACATACATGAACATTGTTCATGTAGATGAAAGAGTAAATTGGTCCTGCACTCTGAGCAATAGCCTACAATCCGTTTGAGTCTGTAAACCAACATCTATCAGCAAATCTTGAGTCTCAGCTAATAAACTCTGTTGACAGGGAGGGTTAAGCCTGGGTTCTGCGCTCGAAGATGTCTGCCACTTGTGAGCACAGTTGGTTCCCATCTGGTCAGAAAGGGCATAGATTTAGCAGTTTGTAAGGGTTTGCATCTGTGTTTGTATTTCATAAAAATTAATCCTGACTATGCAAAAGCTGCTTAACATTGTTGTAGCTAAATGGAGGCAGTATCTCCATCAATGTAAAACTTTTCAGCTCTCTCTGTGTTAGCTAATTTTAGAATTATTGTGATCCATCAGCATCACAAGACTTTGCCTAGGAAACAGGGAATTTTAGGAAGCATTGGCAATATACTTTGGGGTAAGGAACTATTAATATCACTTACTAGACCCTGGAGAACGTTTACCTGGAATTCCTGGTGTACTTTGCACATGTGCCAACTTAAGCAGACACAACATTACCAAGGTGATCAAAAGGATGTAGCTTTATAGGAGGAGATTGAAAGAGCTTGGCTTGTCTAGCCTAACAATTGAAGGTTAATTTTGTCATGAGACAAGACTTACGAGAATAAATGGATGTAAACTGACCATGAACAAATTTATTCTGGAAGCTACCAAGGGACAATCAGAAAGTCTCCAGAATTGTGGAATGCAGGAAGACTTGTGAGTGGGATCAAGAGATCTGCTGGAAGGCTGTATGTTGTGCTTGTTTGTGACGCAAGGTGGTTCATTCCAGGCCTACAGAAGGGTTTTCTGGGTTCCCAAGTCAAGGGGACTAAGCTAGCTCAAGTTCTGATGCATGGAAGATATGTTAGTAAGAGTTTATTTAAAAAAATAATTTTAGGGTGCAGTTTCATGGCAGTTTAACCAGAATAAGTGCAGACTGTGGTGGTCTTACCCCAACCCTGTTTTTCCAGCTACGGTATTCTGTGGACATGGCTTCCACAGAGCTACCTGCTGACTTGATTCAGGGAGTAGATGTCACTGGAAGAAGAGCAGAGAAAGTGATTGTCTTCCAGACAGGTCAGTGCTTGAGGCAAGAGGAATCATTGTGACTGTGGCTTCAAACAGGGGTGCCATGGAAGTACTCCCATGCTTTCTATCACACTTCTATTACTCTTCTTCATCCTAAGGACCACGGACTCCACAGTCGCTTCAGGCTCTGAATGCACTCTAGGGTCATACCTTAACAAACTGATAGTGCCTCTTCCAGTTATCTTAAATTTCAGAAGGGAAGTAGTTCTCTGTTCAGACACGAGTGCTGGCAAATTGCTTCTTGAATAACCTAACAAGATTTTCAGTGTCATGGAAGACACACGATTTTACGGAGTATGTGATAAAATCCTTATAATAAACATACATTCACAAGGAAAGTGCTCATAAAAAGAAAGTTCCTGTGCTCGATAGTCTCACAAAAGAGTTTGTCATATTTTCTTTCTGGTTAATGGATGCCTACCGCAGTCACACCGCTTAGTGACAGGAGAAGTGAATTCATTTGAGCCAATAAAGTCATTCTAATTTGCATTTTCATAGCCCACCCTTCACTACTCCAAGTGTGACTTTCACTTTTAGGACAGAGCTATGTGGTAAATGGATATGTAGGCCCTTTAAAAGAATATTTATCATCCTTGAAGAATCTTAGTGCCAAATCTTAATAGCATTTCTTACAAAAATGACTTGAATTCACTATCAGATTTAGAGGTAGAGCCGTAGAGAGTGTGAATACTCTTTTTCTGAACCTCTTTCCTGATAAAATGAAGAAAGGTTAAAGCTTAAAACAGCGAAAACTTTCCCACCAAAATGAAAATATTCAATAAAAATTTCCCCAAGTAGTCGTGCTCAAGAAATCAAATTAATGGAGAAGAACTGTGTGTTTTATTTAATTTAGTCACTTTCATAGATAAATAATTCAACATACCTTTATGCAATGTTAAAATACCTTTGTTAATTATGTCAATCAGAGGATAAGTTATTCATGCATTTGAGTTTTTTTCTGTTCCAATGGATGTTAAAAAAATACAGAAGACAAGGAGAACTTCATGTCCAGTCCTTATGTGATTTGATGAAACAATTGCCTTAGGACCTGCTGACACTCTAATTGGAGTCTGCATAATGCAGAATCAGTACCTTACTTAGAGTGGAGCTCTCTCTATTCTGTTTGAGTATCCCTCTGTTAATTTCATTTAAATAACTCCTTCATTTAAATATCTTGAGAAAAACCTAAAATCAATAAAAAGCTCCTACTGACTTCAGTGTGAAGGCAGGATTTCATCATACCTGCAAATCGCTGTAACTCTGTGCTGCTTCTATTACTTGATTATCTTCTCTGATGGCTTCCCCCCATCCATTTTTGTGAGTCTAGTGTTGCAGCACCTGAAGATAGAAAAGGTTTTACGATTTGAAGATCTGGATCTGCATGATAAAAATATTTTTGTCATATGCAATTTAATTCAGCGTTGGCAGTTCTCATTATTCTGATTACTTTTTTCCTCTCAGTTCTCAGCTTTTAGGAGCACTGTATTCAATATGAAAATCTGAAGTTTTCATATGCAAAAAGCAAATTTCTGGTTCTAATGCTTCTAGAGGAAAAGCTCGGAAGCATAAATTTTCAATACTCACTTCCAAGTAAATGACTCAAATTAAAAAAAGAAGCCCCAAAACCCATACTTCCTGAAAACCCTACGTAAAACTCCTAAGAAAAAAACCCAATCAAATGCCTAATTTCTTAGGGAAATGGCTCATAATTGAACTTCTGGGACCATTACTATTATTCAAAATGAGTGTGACTTCTGGTTTATTTTTGTGGGGTTTGTTGCTTGGTTTTACATTTTGAATTGCCTTCAAAAGTCAAAGGTGAACTGTGGACCTACAAGATGCTGCCCTATGAAATGAGATTTGGTTGCATTTATTATAAAATTCATGTCTGTGTGGTTGGTTCTCACACAGGTGTCTTCATTTACAACTTTAAATTGAGCCTTGCACAAGTATGAATGTCACACTGTAAGAATGTGTGTGAAATGCAATTAATATTCTGAAGCTTGCATTTTTATGATAGAAAGTTCATCTCGTATGGGTAGGACTAATAAAGAGATGGGAGTGTTTACAGTAAAAGGTGAGAAAATGAATTTCCAGAGCGAGGAGGTGGCCAATCAAACCCAAATGGGGTTGCTTCCTATACTGAAATTGGGCAAGTCAAAAAAGACACAAAGATTTTGAAATTCTGTGGAAGGTCATTTCAGAGACTGATTTTCAGCCTCCAGCGGAGGAGGTAGAAGCAGCCCGGTTTTTGAGATGTGGGAATACCCAAAGGTACTTTAACATAAAGGACTTTATTAATTTCCTCTGCAGTATGGTATAAAACTGCCATCCTCTTTTGCTTTCTGATCCATGTTCTATGTGAGCAGCTTTCAGTGCAAATGTTGAGGTCAGTCAAGGTCACCAGCACATGCGAGCTGTTTTATTAACTAAAAAAAAAAAGCTTCATAGGCTTGATACCTCCATCAGAAGTATAGTTCTAGCCCAGTGACCAAACTTGCACAGGAGTTATCTGAACTAGTGACATTTACTTACAGTGACTGGTAATACATTTGGAAAGACAAATTGTCAGGATATTAAAAGTGAGTCTTTGCCTTGTATATTTCTGCAAAGTGGTAGGTTATGAAAAACTTTGATTCTGCTTGTCAGTGAATATGGGATCTGTAGGTCTGAGTAGTCACGACTCCCTGCTTTGCTTTTCAGACTTCTACCTCTTCTGGATTTCATGAGCAAATGATGTTTCCTGAATAATTGTCATATTCTTTCAAGAATACTGCTTTTTTCTTAGTGATGGGTGAAAGATCCTTTTGTACTAATTGCCCAGTACTTACTTGACTAGCTACGTGAACAATATTTTTATGTACTGAATTTCACGCGTATGACATTTAAACATTATCTTCAGTATATTTAGCTGAAGTCTTTCTTTAGACAGCTATCAGCC
>VZTU01000589.1:6422-31979 GCA_013400835.1 Zapornia atra
CACACACACCCCCCCCCGCTGCAGAGCATAAACAGAGACTCGAGGAACGCCTGAGCATCAGATCGGAGTGGAAGGTGTTTCTGGTGCAGAGGAGTAAGGAGACACAGCAGAATTCTGATTCCATGTTCAAGGGAAAAGGCAAGACTTGAAAAGAGTATAGAACTTTTAATGGATTGGTACATCAGTCCTCGATTGAGAGGAGGGAGCGGAGCAAATGGGGCTATAGCTGTCCCAGGCACTCGGCACTGCAGAGAGCAGGCAAGACAAGGTGGTACACACACAACTGCAGCAAGCCCCGGCCTCTGCTCTCCAAGGAGGGAACCACCACCTGGAAAAGCACTGCCTCTCACTGTCCATTTAGTTTCACTCGCTTCTTCTTCCTGGTAGGGCCTTGAGGACGCATCGTTTTGGTAGAAGGCCGTCCAGCCTTCAAGGGTCGTTTGTGTGCCTGCAATGAATGTCTCTTCTTCAAAGCAGGCTGTGCCCGCTTCTGCTCTCCATCAGCTTTCGAGCCCTCAAGTTTCTTCTTTTTTGGCTGAGGCTCCGCGACGGTATCGGGAACAGCAGGCGGACTCGCTGCTTCCACAGCAGGCTCCTCATCTGAAACAAGAGAAAGGTGCTGTAGGAAGAAGGCACACGGCTTCCGCAGGCCTGTGGGGGCAGGCCCCAGCAGCTGAGCAGGGCACCAGTACTAGGTCACCTTTCTGTGCCTGGGGGATGGCGTTAGAGAACTTTTTGAACTTGGCGATGAAGAACCCATCCATGTTGTGTGTGTGGGGGTAGAAACGCCGCGTAGACTTGAGGGAGGGGTGGAAGCGACGGTCTTTGAACCTGGAGGAAGAAGTGGGTTGAGAAGTGATAGAATGCCTCTGCTCAAACCTGGCCGCCAAGGAACAGTCAGCCGTGCAGCTTGTCACCTGGCACGCACCTGGTGAAACCTTCCTTGCCGAAGTCCAGGCCTGTGGCCACCAAACGAACATTGCGCTTCTTCAGGGCATAATCCACAACCCACTCGTTCTCCTCCACCTGCCAGAGACGAAGCATCAGGACCCAAGGCTCACTGCTCTGAGTAAGGGACAACCACAGCAGAGCGCCAAGACCACCTACCGTGACGGAACAAGTGCAGTAGACAATATAGCCCCCTGTCTCTGAGGCAGCATTGACGGAATCGATAGCGCTGAGAATCAGCTCCTTCTGCAGGTGAGCACAGCGCAGGATGTCTTTCTCATCCTGAAAAAGAGGTTAGGATGCCAGAGGCACAAGGAAGCACCCCAGGGGTCTACTGTGAACAGAGGGATGACAGGAGAGCAAAGTACATTAAATACACAGGATTCTGGAGTCTTCTGTAGAACTAACCTCAAAAAACCTAGCTCTTGTACAGGCAGAATAGACAAAAGGAGAAGAAAACAGCATCCCTATTGCAGACATCTCTCAAGAATGAAGCTGCCCTAAAGCCCCCCCTCTCACAGCTCATTCCCAAGTCCCACCCTTGTCTCCACTGGTCACTCACCTTGTTGGTTTTGACAGCAGGATCCTTGGAAATGACGCCTGTTCCACTACATGGAGCATCAAGCAAGACGCGGTCAAACCCTCCGAGCACCTACAGGCAGATGGACGTTTGGACTTACAGGTGGGGACTCAGGACAAGACTGAGACTAGAAGGGGAACCACGAGACTGGGAAGGCAGAAATCTCACTCCTCCCAGCCAGCCTTCCCATCCCCACACCGAGTAGTGAGTGGCTTCAGAGAACACAGCTTTACTGCAGAGACAGTGCAGCAGCCGAGGACACCTCAAGGAGGCAGGAACATACCTTGGGGAACTGGCGTCCATCGCAGTTACTCACTACAGCGTTGGTGACTCCCAGCCGATGCAAGTTTCCTACCACGCTGTGTAGTCGCTCTGCGTTAATATCGTTGGCCAAGATAATACCTGTGTTCTTCATAAGCTGAGCTGCAAGAGGACAAACATGTGAGCAAGGGGCTGAAAACCTCCTGCAGTTTTGCTCACAGGGACAGCTGCCTCCCTCCTTTCCCTGAGTTCAGTTCCACTCCGTTCCCCCTTTCTGTACAGGGCAGGGGACCCTTATTGCTTCACAGAGCATCCCTCCCGAGCCTCCCAACCAAGGCTCCAGGGTAGTACCTATGTAGCTGGTCTTGCCTCCTGGGGCACAGCACATATCCAGGATACGTTCATTCTCCTGCGGAGCCAGAGCCATGACAGGAAGAAGACTAGAGGCTCCTTGCAGCATATAGTGTCCAGCCAGGTACTCAGGGGTGGCACCTGGACAGGGAAGGCAAAATAAAAGACAACAGCATGTGAAAGGAATGGAGCCAAGACTGGGGCCAGCTCAGCCCTAGGACAAGAAGGGTGATCTCACCGATAGGCACAGAGGAGTCATAAATAACAAGTCCTGTTTTTGACCACTTCCCCAAGGGGTCGAGATTCACTCCACGGTTGATCAGAGCCTGCAAGATGAGAAGACAGCACTCAGACACCAGCCCGCGTGACAGGCGGCGCAGGAGACAACCCCAAGCTCCTGCTCACCTGTGCCAGGTCCCTTCGGCGCGTCTTCAGCGTGTTGGTGCGGATGGTCACAGGGCGGGGAACCTCATTGGCTTCCAGGAAGTTTATCAGCTGGATGGACGGAGGGACGGAGAACAGGGAGAAAAATGAAGCCCTGGGAGGCAGCCAAATCCTCATCGGTCAGCAGAGATATGGGCAGGATCCTACCTCAGGGAGCGGGAAGATGTCCATGAACTTCCTGAGCAAGAAGTCGCTGTAGGAATAGTAGGCGGCCATGTCCCGGCGCAGCAACGCCAGGTATTCCTGTCGTGTGTGCCCTTCCTCCCGCTTCGCCCCGAAGTCCTGCAGCACCTCCATGTTACCCTTGATGCGCTGGTGAATGATGTGCAGGTCAGGTGGCTCAGCAGGTAGAAAGACCGTTAAGGAATCATAAACAGCCAAGAAACGGGGGACAGGCTCTTTATAAGCACAACTGGTCATGCAGCACCCTTGCATCGCAACAGCCACCCCCACCTCCCCACAAAGGCCTTGCTGGAGCTCAGGAAAGCTCACAAGGCAGGAGCTATGAAATATTTCAGATTTGGCTAATTTACTTTAGATAAAGGAAAAGAAAATAGGAAAAAGACAACAAAAAAACCCCAAAAGAAGTTTTTCAATACCTCTATCAGAAAAGAAACTAGAAGTTATCTACAGGCAACTAAAGGGTACAGAGAAGAATGGAAATTGTACTGGGGGACAGGAAATTAAAATCACCAAAGCCTGAGAACAAGTGCTTTGGATGTTGGAATCGCTGTCATCAGAGGCTCTAGGAACCAGTTAAACAAACACCTACCAAGAAAATCAGGGCATGGAGGAATGATGTGTTAAGATGCCCATGTACATTCAGAACTAGAAAGAAAATTGGGACAGGCGCTGAGCTTCATAGAGGATGCAACAGATTCCCAAACTGCGCTGTACAGCAGCACCACGTCGCTATTTATTAGGACGGCTCATCTAAAAATACCTTGTCATGCACAAAACATTCTAGCTAAGCAACAGTCGTGATGAAGTCCAAATGAAGCTCTTCCGTTGTATCCAGGCCCTGTGCTGCTGCAAGCACCAGGCATACAGATAAAAAGGATATCCTCTTTCTCAATCTGTTCGTTAGTTGGCAGTTTAAATTGTTCGTCTATATCCAGGTTGAGCTGCAGATCTGGACTCTCTTCTTCTTTTTGCCCCTTTTTTCGTCTATTTGCCTCATCTGCCACCTCCTCCTCCTCTTCACTGTCATCTTCACTAACGTCTTCCCTAAGCATAAAGAACAGGACACAGGCTTTACATAACAGCAGCATTACACAGGCTGGGCCCTTCACAACAAACAGTTCTTTGATGGCAGAGAGGACAGAAGAACGGGCAGCACAGGCTCCTCATCTAACCAGGAAAGACTCTGCAGACTGGTGATGTTCTCAGATCCTCACCTGTCACGCTTCTGCTTCAGGGCGGCTTTTTCAATAGGCAGCAACTAAACACAGAGAAAAGATTAATCAAACAATAACCCCACATGTCCCCTCACTCCCAACCACCTGCGAGATCTATCTAAATGGGTAACAAACAAAAGCACAGAAAGTTATGCTGGGATCAGCTGCTTAACTTCCAGTCATTCTCATAGGAATAAGAAGGGGAAAGCTCTCTATCACTGTGCCATAGACCCCCCCAGCAAAGTCGCCCTTTTTCCCCAGGCCTTATAGGTCCTTTCGCCCAGCGAAGTCAAATATTTCTTCCGTAACTAAAGGCAAAAAGCTCCTACCTCTTCTTCCTCTGATGATGAGGCACCATAGTCATCCACCATCTCCTCACTGCTCCCATCCTCATCCTCCTCCATTTCCCATCTCTCCTCTTCCACCTCGCCATCACTGGACAACTCCACATTGTTTCCTTTAGACGGGATTTTCTTGGCTCTGGCTGGAGTCAGCCATTTTGAATTGCCATCACTGAAGCCAGGCTGGCCGCGAGGGACTTGTCCTGCTGCCTTTACGGCACGCTCCTCCTTCTGTGGGGATGTCTGTTCTTTAGCTGTAGGCAGAAACCACCATCAGAACTTAGGCACTGTTCTCAAAAACAGCTGTCTCTTTCTTTGTAGCTGTTATGCAAGAAAGGCCTTCATCCTGGTCCTGTGATGGCTGTCATAGAGAAGGGACTGCTGGCTCTCCACGGCAGGCTTATCAATCATGAGGAAGGGCACGTTCTCACCTCTCGCCCAATGAAACGCTACAGGTATTCAGCTAGAATTACCAAACCAAAGCACAGCTACAAAATGCTCTGACACCTCATGGTAGGCTCCTTCCCGAACCTTTGTCTGTCCCTCCTTCTCCCAACCGTGACCTGTAAAGCCCGAGGTGAGGTGGGAGATGATGTGGTGCATCAAGACCTCGGGTACCCAACTGGCAGAGCTCCACGGCGAGCGTAGGACACGCCGGAGGAAGCTCTAACACGCGGCAGAGACCAGACCTGTCACCGGGGACGCGAATCAGGAGAGCTTCGTTTAAGAGCAGCGAAACCCGCCCCGTGTCGTACAAAAGAGGCCGGAGACAGGCGGTGGCGGGGGGAGAGCAGGGCAGGGCTGTGTCCCCTCCCGGCCCCCAGCTCCGGCCCCCGCCCGGCACTCACCTCCCGGCTCCCGCTCCACTCCTCCTCGGAGCGGCCTCTTCCCCGCCGCGGCGCTGCCCGCTCCCAGTCGCCTCTTCGCAGCCCTACACCAGGAGGGAAAACGGCGGCCAGCGGCGGTCAGCCCCGGCTCGCCCGCCCCCGTGCGCCCCCCGTCCCGCCCGGCCGCCGCTCTCACCTCTTCCGCCCGTGGCTGGAGAGCTTCTTCCTGCCGGTCTGCGGCTCTGAGGAAAGACACGCGGCGGTGGGTCAGCCCGCCCGCCCGCACCGGCAGCACCGGGCATCGCGGGGCGGCAGCGGGCCGCACTTAACTTACCCGGCGGCAGGAAGCGGGCCAGCTCCACCTCGGCCCCCCGCTGCTTGCGGGCTTTGCGCCCGGGGCCGCGCTTCTCCTTCCTGGTGGGGTCCAGCTTCCGCCCCATGGCGCCGCGGCAACCTCCGGCGGCACCGGGCCCGCCGCCACACGTGCAAGCCTCCCCGCCGCTTCCCGCCGGCGCATGCGCCTGGCCTTGTCTCCGCCCCCTCTTCCGCCCATTGGCTAGCGCCGCCGCTGCGGGCCGCCGAGTGGCTCGGTTGGCTACGTCAGACGCCCGACCCATTGCGTCACGGGGGCGCGCGGCGGCTCCTGCGGGGCGGCGCTTCCGGCAGGCGAGAGGCAGCACGGCGGCGGAACCGGCGGGACGCGGAGGGAAGCCGAGAGGCCTGTGCCCCGAGCGCCGGCCGGGACCCCGGCTCCCCACCGCGGCGGCTGCAGTCCCAGGTGGCTGCAGGCGAGGCACACCATCCCCGCAGCCAGGGCAGGGAGGAGAGGCCGGGGTGGGGTTAGTCCAAGGGCTGCTCCAGGGCAGAGGCAGAGCCCAGGGCAGCAGGGAGCAGAGGCAACGAACTAAAATACAAGGAAACTTTATTTTTCAGTTTTACCAAGGATTTTCTCTGTTTTTTGATTTTTTTTTTGTTTGTGGTTTTGTCTTCAAGCTGCTTATTAGCGGACAAGTCCAGTCAGTTTCTGTATTAAAAAGGATCTTGATGGAGGTAGCTTTGTCTCGTCCCTGGCTTCTGCTTGGTCTCACCTGCCTGCTCAGCTCAGTAAACAAACTCAAAATAAAATTAGAAACGAAAACTGGAATTCCAGGCAGAGGCAGCAAGCAACGCAGCCAGGTTCTCTGTGTAACAGACATGGCGCTGTGGCCTCCAGTCACTATATACAGAGTCCATCATACATCCCCCTCTCTCCTAAGCACACTCCTTGCTCCAGCGGGCTGGCTGCAAAGGAAGGAGTTTCTTCTCCTCCCTGAGACCTGCGCAGCAGCTTCCACAGAGGGAAACAGCACCCAGTCAGGAATGTCAGGTAGAGGGGTAGAGTGTGAAGGGGTAAGGTGGGGAAGGGGAGGGGAGGGGGGTCACTTCAGCTTGGCCAAAAGGTCAACAGCATTGGGCCAGGGACTCACTGCTGCTGGACCACCTGTGGGGCAAGAGAAGATGATCTGAGACTCAGTGCTCTGAGAAGCACAGCCCTTTCCCCAGGGAGCCCCCGTCTCCTGCCTAGGTAACTCTGCTTACTGACCAGAGAGAGTACATACTTGTTGGGGAGGTGGTGGGGGAGGGGGCTCACTGCTGCGATTGGCCAGCCGGCTGAGGATATTGCGCTCTGACATCTGGAGGCGCACTGCCACTGGTGGGATACGGGCAATGGTGGCAGGCAAACGAGTCACATCTGCCTTCATGTCACTCAAGAGCTCCTCCAACTGCTTCAGAACTGCAAGAGAAAGAGACATCTGTTCAGAGGGGAAAGGCACGCCCCCCAGGGAAGAGAGCAGCGGGGACAGCAGTGCTCAAAACCCATCCCACCCGTTTAACACACCGCATTACCTTTGTGCAGCACAGCATTGGCTGGTTTATTCCCAGCCATTGACTCCTTGGATAGGTGCTGGTGGCTCTCAGCCAGGCATTCCACCTCTGCAAAGCGTGTGTTCAGAGCCATAGATGGATGAGATGGGTCTTCTGACATGTTCAGGTAGGCAGCTCGCCGCAGCTGCTCCTCAATGACCAGTGCTTGCTCCAGTAGCTGCAAGATGAACCAATAGTGATAATGTCTTTCAGCAGCTGCCTCAGAAACAGCCTGTTAGTACACCTCATCTTCTGATCCAGGTCTCCACCATCTCGTGAAGTGCCATTCTGCAGCTGAGCCTCCTTGCACCATCTTGTGTACATACCAAGTAATGTCTAAAGACCCCCAAACAGTTAGGAACTTCATTATGCTAGGCCAGGCACAAGAAAACCAGGCTACAGCTAGTGTAACAGTACCATAAGTCCTCCAGGATTCTCATTCATCCTCATATTCTTTCAAAAGAACCAAGTTGTTTGCTATTTCACACTGTCTTTATGGAGAAAAAAAGGATGGAGCTTTCTTTTTGAATTGGAGTGAGAAGTATCCCATGCTACTTACATACAGGAAGAGCATGCCAGGTACACTTGGAGGTACCATTTTTATTCTTGTCAGTGAAGAACTATCAGCCAGCCTACACCAAATCACTGTTTTGCCCCATTACAGGGAACTACACAGCCGTTATTTGGGTTGGTCTTGAATCACTCCCAGAGCTGAGCTATGGTCACTTCCCAATAGGTGGGGGCAGAGACTGAAGGCAACCCTTTCACCAATCCATATGGTGCTTCCCAGTCATGCTTAGGCACACTGAGAAGACTGCAGCATGCCAAGCAGAAACTGTGATAGAAACAGCTAATTGAACCTTAAGCCACCTGTATCTTAGTTGTTCAATAAATATTCAGACAACTGAACCAAGTTCTCCAGCGGCGTTTCTAGAGTAAAGAGAGCTCTTATGGAGCTATTGCACGATCCTGACAGATATTGCCTGCCTCGCCCCCCCCCCCCCCCNGAGTGAGAAGCACTGCAAAAGCCTTCACTTTTTTTCAGCAGAAGCTCAGAAACATCAAGTTCTTGTTCTCAGCAGTCCAGCTGGCTGAAAGGCACTTACTACACCGGACAAACCCTTACCTTAAATCTCCTTGCCAAGAACTTATTCTTTATTTCCAGGAAGTTACCCCTGTTCATCTCACCCTTGAAGGGTTCATTGAGGATGGCGTAACGTGGATCATTCTGAATATCCTGCCAACGGGCATAGCCATGACTGAAACAGGATGAGCTCAGGCAAACAAAGGCAGTGATAACAAGGAAATACACAGCCCAGGCAGATACAGTTCTCCAGAGGGGGTGGGGAAATCCAGAGGGGGTGGGGAAAAGGAGTGTAGAGGGGGGACAAACAGGAGCCAAGGAAAAAAGAACTATGCCCTGCTAAGTCTTAACTATGCTGTCAGGAAACTCCTCCCACCATGAGTTTTACTCTTGTGAAAGGTAAGCCACACTACTCTCAATTTACTCCAGTCAGACCCCAGGATGGGTCACCTTCACCATCCCCTGATAGTTTGTGTACAAGGTGGGGGGAGAACTGGTCCGTCAAGATAAGGATACTTGATAATCCCAGCAAGGAGCCAGTAGTCATGGCGCCGATGCCAGATCTCGTAGGTCTTCTTGGTGACAGTTGCAGCCCGCTCCTCATTCTGCCACAGGGAGTGTAGTTCTGGAAAGACACAGAGACAACAGAACAATCCAAAGTTATTTCACACACAGAGGCAGGGGCGTATGACAAATTCAAGCACGTAAAGGTTTCTCATACCAGTGAAGCCACCATCTGCTATGTTGAACATGAAGCGCTGTTTTACCACCTTCTTGTGCCTTTCATCCACTGACTCTTTCAGCATCTCTCCGTTCTGCAGCATAACCACGTCTCTCTTATCATCATCCTTTTTCTCATCTGAACACACAGCAAATAAGAACATGGAAGATACCAGGGCAAGTTGGCCCCACAAGGAATCCTTGCAACAGAGGGGTTAGGGAAGAGAAAGGAATTAATGACAACTCACCTTTCTCATCCAGAGTAATTATAGGAGGTTCAGGAGGATTCTCAGTAGGTGCTCGGTCTTCTACTTTCTCCACATCAGCTGCAGGAGAGGAGAACATGAGATGTGGGGGAACACGGCAAGTTCACAAGTTTGTTCTTCAGCTGGTGAAACCTAATAGTGTCCCCTAACTCCCTGCTCAAAGCCCTAGAATAACCACACTGATTGTCTACATTTATGCCTGTTTCTTTAGGATGAAGTGCTGAAGCAGAGAAGCTGCAGCTTTACAGAAATAGCACTGGGGGCAGGGGGAAACATTATTAAACCACCTCCCTAGAGATACCTTTGCTTTCTACTTCCATTGGCTCGTCTGGTCTTTCCTTCAACTCCGGTTCCTCTACTTTTTTTTCATCTCCTTCTGTAGGGTTCGCTGGAGACTTTGCTTCCTGTGGCAGTGTCTCCACAGGCTGGGCACACTGCTGAGGACAGAAGTCAAAGAGAAGTGAGGTACAGCAGCACATGGAAGGGAACAGTCACAGCGGTTTGGAAAGCAAAGACACACAAAGCTGTCAGGGCAATTCTAAGGGCCTGAGAATTATCTTTAGCTATCATTCAAAGAACTCGCCTCCATCTCAGACACTGCATGACACAGAAAATGGGGAAGAATTAGAGACAACTGCAGTTGTGTGAGGCAAACAAGCAACCCAATACCTACCTCCATAGGAACCTCTGTTTCAATGGCAGAGGCGCTGAGCTCTTTCTCTGTTTCAGATGGCTCTCCTTGCTCCTTAGCACTGGCTCCTTCTTCTACTTTTATTCCTTCTTCTGTGTATTCCCCACCACAGAGCAGCACAGCAGACAAAAGAAGGTAAGACATCAGTAAGGTCTTCCCCTCACTGTAACCAAGCACCCATCTCCTTTGCTACCAGAGATTAGTCCCATCAAAATGGGACCAGCATCACTCAAGGTGACCTCCCCTTTCCTGAACACTAGAAGTGCTGGGCTTTTCATCTCACTAAATGTCATCTGATCAATGGAAAGCTAGTGTCCTCTCTTGCCTTTAAGGGTTTGCACATGCCTTTGGCAGCCCTCCTAACACGAGAGGTAAGCTGATCTGTGTCCACCCCCAGGCCCCACCACCACAGGTCCGGTGAGGGGAACAGTCAGGATGAGGTCGGGACACAGGACTGTACAAGAAAGGAGCTCTCACCAGATGGAGGGACAGGTGCAGGCGTATTTGGCTGCGTATCCCCTGGTGTTGAAGGAGTTGGAGTTTTAGGAGAGGGTGAGCTTGGCTGTGAAAGTTTCTTGTTCTCCTCTATCTCTGCAAGTTCTGGCATACTCCAACGGCCATTCACATGCTCAAATTCCTGCACCTGCACGAGAGGATGAGACAGACACTTAAATGAAGGAGTCAGAACACTCATCTTCAAACCAGAAGGCTCAGACAACTCAGTCCAGAACAAGAATAGGTGTGAAAGGAGAGGTAACTGACTAGCTCAGGACCCCAGTGCCTACAAGTTGTAGGGAGAGCAAAGGCTGCGTTGCTCTGTTACACACCTACCTTTTTGCGTATGAGTGACATGACCCCAATGCGAGTAAGGACATGCTGCCGAGAAAGACCTTCCCGGGGGACACCATCTGCAAAGGTCTCTGCACCATCAGCTCCAGGCTCACATAGATGGCGCATGAACAGGGAGACATAGGCCCTGCAGCAGTTAAGAGACAAGCAATTAGACTATAAACTGTGTTAGCTGGAGACACGTTATCGTGAGGGCAATTACTCTGAAACTCTTAACCCATAGTATCACAACTTTTGGGGTTCCAGGCTCCTTCAGGGGAGAAAGTCTTGACAGAATTAATACACACACAGAGGACACACAAGTGAATCTTGAGCCAGACACAACCATAAACCCAAAAATGACTCAGAGAAAGTATTCATTACATGCTTGCAAGGCCATGCTACTCCAACAGCATTTGCTTTCGGCGACTGAGTCGTCAAAGAAAGACTAGGAACAATCCCCTAGTATCTCACAGCTTATCCTTTACTGAACCACAAAGGATCAACTAACGCATTAAGGAAATGTAGACTCTAAGGAAAGGCCAGAAAAGGCCCAATCTCATTCTTCCCCAAAGGGCTACATGTTGCTAGTCTTCCATCCTTGCCTAAAGCACACTCACTTGAACTCTTTCTCTGACTTGCCACGAAGGTCCCGAACAAGCCACTGAGTGGTGAAGGCATCCTGAGGCGGCATTCCATAGCGCATGATAGCATTGAGGAAGGCTTTCCGCTGACGGGCATTGAAACCCAAGACCTAGAATGCAGAAGACCTAGAATGTCAGGCAGACAGGCAAGAGCCATACAGAAGCATCTAGGATGCAAACGTCTACCCTGGTGTACTTACCTCAATGTTCCCTCCCACACGGGCGAGTAAGGGAGGCAGAGGTTTATCCTTATCATTTCTTAGGCCTTTGCGGCTAGGCCGACGAGCTGCTGGAGAGAGAAATGCAGCTATAAGGAGGAGAGACGATGTACAGCACATTGCTGTGTGAATGCTTCCCTTGCAGAACAGCATCACAAAGTGCATGTATCACCCAAATCAAGTCCCAGCTGTGCCCACAGAAGAAATGACCCAGCAACTCTGGCTTCACCAGAGCTTACCTTCAGACCTCTCATCAAAGTCCTCATCTCCTTCTTCAGAAGCAACTGAATAGTCTGACTGATTATCTGACTGGTCATCCTGCCAGTCTGAAAGAAAAACAGCACGTGAGCCTGAGACGCTACTCCGTTACTTCCCAGCAACATATACTTACACCCATTTCTCCCTCAGGTTTGTGCAGATTTGTACCTCTATCCTCCTGTGAGCCATCATTGTAGTTAACTTGCTTGCGAATACGTTTGCCCTTGCCCAGGTTCCTGGCCAGATCTTCCTGTTGCTGTTCATAATGGTGACGCAGCAGCTTCTCCCAGTAATCAGGATCCACTGACTCCTCCTGCTTAATGATCTCTCGCTCAACCTCTTCTTCCTCCTGCCAGAGAGGCAAAAGGTTTAGAGCCCAATGCTCCGAATCCCAACCAGTCTGCCTGCTTACCCTTAAAAACAGAGCTCAATTTGCTTAATTCATCCCGCATCATTCAGTGGAAGATACTAGATGACATCTATTTCATACTCACCCCCATCTCCTCTTCGCGAACCACGTACTGGGCCACCTTGAAGGAGCTAAGATACTCATTCATGCCCTGGAGTTCTGTATCTTCTGTTTCATCCTGGTTCCGATCCAGTAGACGCTCAATAGCTTTGTCATCATAGTGGATGACACTGCTGTCCTCACCTTCTTTGTTATCCCCTGAGGGAAGAGCACAGGCACGGTTGCTGTGTGGATCTCAAGGGACTAGGTAAGGGAATGCCACCTTAGACCTCTCTGTAGAGCTACAATCAGCACTGTGCCTACAGCTGCTCACTGAATAAGGAGCCAGACCTCCCCACCTCCTTCAGTACTACTCCCAGGCACTCACCCCCCTCAGTAGCCTCATCCTTGAAGAGCTCTTCAGTGCCAAATTTGAGAATGTCATCAAGTTCCTGTTTGGACATGGAGCCTGTCTTGGAGCCCAACCCTGGTCTCACTACCAGATGAGTTAGCATCATTTTCTTCTTGGCCACCTGAGTGATACGCTCCTCCACTGAGGCCCTTGTCACAAAGCGGTATATCATCACTTTCTTGTTCTGTCCAATTCTGTGTGCACGACTGAAGGCCTAGAAAAGAGATGTGCTCAGAACAGACCCGAGCTACACAAGTTGAAGTCTGATACACTCCACCTACCTCCAAAAGTTTCCCAATTGCCCTCATGTTGGCTCTTAACATTAGTTAAGAAGGCTGGGCCCCAGAAGAACCCTCTTCTATTTCCCTTCCCATCTCTACCCATCCTCACTGATCTAATTTTACGTATTTCTAGAGGGGCAGTCTCACATCCCTTTGCTCCTCAAGATTTTATTTCCCCTCTTCCTCAGGATTACTCCTTTGTGAGTGGTCTCATTCAGACTCACCTGGATATCATTGTGGGGGTTCCAGTCTGAATCATAGATAATCACAGTATCTGCTGTGGCCAAGTTAATACCAAGACCCCCAGCTCGAGTTGAAAGTAGAAAGCAGAACTGCTGAGCACCAGGAGCTTAGATAAAACGAGAGAACAAAAGTAATCAAGGAAAATGCATTACTCAAACAAGAGTTTGTATCTGATCCACTACACCCACGGAGAAATTGGTACTAATTTAAGATGCCAGGAGAGCAATGGAAGGCACAGGCCACAACAATCCCATGTTGACTAAGCACACACCAGACAAGTTAATTTTGCAAAGAACATAGGAGACTCCATACCATTGAAGCGATCAATGGCCTCCTGACGCATATTCCCTGTGATTCCTCCATCAATCCGCTCATATTTGTATCCTTCATGTTCCAGAAAGTCTTCCAGAAGGTCTAACATTTTAGTCATCTGCATATCAAAAAGCCACAGCCACAAAAGAGTTAGGGACAAGGCAATACCAGATCAACAGGCTGCTTTCTCAGAAAAAGAAAGCCCAACCTTCAAGTTCCAACCACCCCCGCCATCTACCTGAGAGAATATGAGCACCCTGTGACCTCCTTCCTTAAGGTTCTTTAACATCTTCTGGAGCAGTAACAGCTTTCCAGAGGCTCGAATCAGAGCACTACCATCATACATGCCATTTGGCATTTTTGGTGCTTCCTAAGACATAAAAAGAAAAAAGAAAGGTAGTACGGAGTGGTGGAAGAAGCAAGCTTGAAGGCATGTAAGCTGGTGTTAGTCCCTAGCTGCGTTCATCAGAGGCTAGCTCACTCCTGATCACTTAACTGGGCATTACCACAGTGTGCAGTGCTACTTATGTGAAACATGAGTGCTATACTGTGCTGATTCTTTTGCAATTTGACTCCAAGATGCCTTTCTCTTTCTTACTGACCTAGTCCCTACTCTTACTGTCTTCACCATCTTGCATGAGTCACAAGATAGCTCCTGCTGTCATACAAAGATACTGGAAAACAGGTCTCCCAGCATGTTGAGTCTTCATAAAGGCTGGATGAAAAAAAATCCCACTGAAGCAGAGAGAAAAGGAAACCCTTCACTAAGGAGCTAACTGGATCCCTCTAATAGCCAGCAGGGAATTTGCTGATACAGAGTAAGTGACCAGACGTACCATGGCAGCCACAGGAAAGAGGTAGGGGTGGTTACAGCACTTCTTCAGATCCATAACAACATTAAGCAAGGAGACTTGGTTGCCACCACCACGTGCATTCAGTGCCTCAAAGTTTCTTGTCAAAATATATTTATAGTACTTTCTGAAAAGAAAAAAACAAACTCAGACACCCCTCATAAGAATGCCTAGTATACTCTCTTACTAAATTCCGCACAGCTGCTGGCATTACCTGCCAGCTACCTAGGCTCTGCCAGCAGCATTCACTATCTCTTTATCCCTTACATCACAGCACAGGAATAGTCCTTCCTCTGCTGTAGTGGCAGCAGGAGTTTTTCTCCTATCCACTGTGTGGAAAGCCCTACAGTGAAAACAAGGCTGCTTCAGCATTCCCTTTGAAACAGCAGAAGAGAGCAACAGTAGTTCAACAGCAAGTGGGCTCTTCATCCTCACACTTACTTCTGCATGGGGCTCAGCTCCACTCTGACAATTAGTTCAGTCTTAGATGGCATATTCTTGAAAACATCAGCTTTGAGACGCCTCAGCATGTGTGGGCCCAACATGTCATGCAGCTTCTTGATCTGATCTTCTTTGGCAATATCTGCAAACTCTTCTAGGAAGCCCTCCAAGTTACTGCAGAGAAACGGACACTCAGCAAAAGCCACAAATTAAAAAGAGGGGGGGGGATAACGGGTTAGGACTGACAAGGCAGGCAGGCTGACTCGCACTGCATAACATACTGGAATCTTTCTGGCGTCAGGAAATTCAGCAGGTGGAACAGTTCTTCCAGGTTGTTCTGCAGGGGAGTTCCTGTAAGCAGCAGTTTGTGCTGGAGCGAGTAACCATTCAGCACACGGAAGAACTGGGAAGCAGAAAGCAGGGAAGAAACAGGGAGGGGGAAACAACACACACAAAGGCTTATTAAGTCATAGGCCTAGAAGAAAAAATTTCCTAGAAAAAGTTGACACCAAGTTAGGGTTCAATTTAGATCACATCAGCTGTTTGGACAGGAGCTCCAAGTAGTTCACATTCCAGTCAGGGTCACTAGACTGATCCCATTGGGATCGTTGTTCTGCATAGCTAAAATGACTGCAGCAAATCCAGCATCAGGTGCTGGTAGGCTTCCTTTGCTCTTTTAAGTTGCAAGTGTTTTCAGACCACCAATCACTTCCAGACTGCTATACTACATACTTTTTCCTTGCTAAATTAGTGTTCCACATTCTTACAATTACTATGCCTTGAGAATTCTAGAAATAGCTAAGTCACTCTTCCTATTCATATCAGTCCTGGCAGCATTCCAGAACTCCGAACAAGCAGAGAAGGAAAAAAGCTAAGGGTTTGCCAATGTCTCTAAGGTAATTTGTGCTGGTTTTCACAACAGTGAAGTGATTCCAGACAGAGGTAGTGAGCAGCAGAGGACTGAACTGAAAGGCACAAGTGTACCATATTCACCAGCACAAACTGACAATAAGGCAGTAATTTACTTACGAGTTTGGCTATTTCTTTGCTTACTTTACACTTATCACAATACAAGGTCAAACTTAATGGCAGTAGCTTGTATTACCTGGCAAATAAAAAACCCCACTTGAAGAGAAACCCAACACCATTTATGCTTTGGTTAATCATATCAGAACTGTAGCCTCCACAGGGATTTCTCTTTCTACATAGTTACAGTAAAAAAAACCCCACCACATTCTCATTTTGGAATCAGATACAGAAGCTATTGATTATATCTACAAAACTTTGTCAGGAAGCATTAGATCTCTCACAGCCAAGCACTTGAAGCTGCCCTTACAGGACAGGATGCTGCTCTAGAAGAGGTAGATATAATGGTCTTGGTGGATAACCAATTGTAGCTATTAGTCATAGTGTAACCTTGAGCCTTCGCATCCTCTTTCAATTAACAAATATTAATAGTAAGTATTCATTACTCCTTCCAGTAATTTCAATGCTAAGTGTAGAATGGCATTCAGTCTTGGTGCCTACAACAATAAGAGATCTGGAAACTGGACTGCAAACACAGCTGTGTTTCTCAGGAAGATGCCTCGCGCCAAGATCCAAAAAGCTAAAGCCATTTAAACAACTAACAAAAAAAAGAATCAAGAGGCAATTTTGTCTTACACAGTCTCAAAGAACTTATAAAACTAAATTTCCAGTAACAATTGTTTTTTAGCATGCTGGGCACTAGAACCCATCTGAAGACAGGCAAATCAGTATCAGAATTAAGGGACAAGGGCTTAGGGAGGGGTTGATTCACAAAGTACAGTCAAGTCTACTGAATTCAAACAAGCTTGGTTAAGGTGCAGTCTCAAAATCAGATATAAGGCTTTCAGCATCTACCCCAGCATTTAACACATCTGCCCATCTCTCCCTGTCCTGTAACATTTAATTAGTCCTGCTACAAGACTAGATGAATGCAGAGAGCAAGCCTACTCCGGAAGCAGGGTATCTGTGCTCCTGCAGCTTGTTTTACGCTCAGTATGGTACAGCTTTCCAGAACAGAGGTGGTGCAGACACACAATCTGCTTTCAGAGAAGCCAGTTTGTACTCCAAAGCAACATCATCCAGGTTCTGTGTGTTCCAGTGTGCACCAATTGCCTATTCATCCAGAGAAAGCTGTTTTAACCAGTAATACATATACAAGCGAAGTTGTTGCTAATGATAATTGCCAAATGAAGGCTGTTGATTTAAAAAAACCACCAAAGCACAATAAAAAGCAAACGTGTCAAGTTCACTATTGAACAAATAACTAGGAATAGGCAAACTTATGCACTTAGGAGCAGCTACCTAGTCTTCTGAACATTCTCTGCCCACTTCCTCCCCATTACATATGCCATGCCTATAAACCAGTGATGCCTCTCTGTACCTTAGACTGATTGTTCTTCAGCCTGTGAGCTTCATCCACAATGAGACAGGCCCAGTCGATAGAGCCCAGTATGGCCATATCGATTGTGATCAGTTCATAGGAGGTGAGAAGCACGTGGAACTTCACAGCAGCCTCTTTCTACGAAGGAAAAGGATGAAGATGGCAATGGGATGGGGAAGCACTTCAGGAGAGAGTAGATGCAGTGTTTCTCCAAGTTATTCTAATGAGCCATGGTCAAACAGCACATCAAACACTTTCACACCCACAGTTTCCTGTCACAAGATTCAAAATGCCACCCAAACCATTTTAGCCATCTAATCCCCCATTGCTCTCAAACACATGTACATTTCCTCAACCCCCTCAGTACCTACTGCTTCTGGACAGCTGCCAAATACTGTTAAGGGAGGAGTTTAACAAATAATGAGCATGCAGAGGCATGTCAGTGAGAAAGAATTGAAGGAGTTGTTTATCTTTAAGTCTTAGCTTTTTGTTAGTTAGTACTTAATGGAGTTCAATTTCAAGGGAAGCAAAGGAGTCCTATCTATTTCTGCCACTAGAAAAGCTTTAGCTCCCATCTCGCTTTTACTGGGAAGACTACAAGTCTGCAAAAGCTAGCCACCTAGACCAGGCTCTATTTTCCTATCTGTGCATCTTTATTTCTTAGATGTCTAGCTATGGCCTCACAATCAGCCAGTTCCTCAGATTAAGAAGTCCTTACTTTTTGTTTCTCTTTCATTCAATGGCAATTCTGACATTGACTTAAGAGCTGTAGAAATGATGCACAACTTCACAGGTTAAGTAGAAGACAGGGACTTGCCTATGATCTTTATTGCCTTAGTCAACTTTTTTCCAGTACAGAATTAGTTCAGACTAGTAGGAGTGTTTAAACAGTCTAGAGCAAGAGTCTAAACACCCACTAGTCAAATTTGCAGTTACTTTTCCTTGGAAACCACAAGTATAATCAGTTCCCAGGGACATCAAAATATGTGAATCTCAGATGCTGAAAGTGCATCTCTTCTTTCAATTCAAGCTTGTGTTACAGCCAAGTTAAGTACCTTCATTCTGGATGCCTTTTTGCCCCCACGTATAGCATTATCCTCAAAAGTGAACTCATTCTCACGGATGATGGCCCGGCTGTCTTTGTCTCCGACATAGGTCACCACATACATATCTGGAGCCCACATCTCAAATTCTCGTTCCCAGTTGATGATTGTGGACAGTGGAGCACTCACCAAGAAGGGACCCTTTGAGTGGCCCTATGAATAGATTCAGTAAGAGTATTAGATGAACGTAACCACTAACACAGGTAGAATCTCCCTGGGTAGTGATCCGCCAGCTCTCACCTCTTTGTATAAGGAATACAGGAACACAGCTGTCTGCACAGTCTTTCCCAGACCCATTTCATCAGCCAAGATTGTATCTGTGCCCTGGGCCCAAGAGAAGCGCAGCCAGTTCAATCCTTCCAGTTGGTAGGGATGCAAGGTCCCCCCTGTTACATCGAGGTACTCTGGTTGCCGGTCGTATTTCACTGTTGGCTACAGTGGAAAGGAGGAAGAGTTGAGATCTTTTACCTTAGCTAGACAGCTACCAAGACTCCTTTCAGTCACACAAGTATTCCCAAAGGGCTAAAGGTATCCAACAAAAAGGCTTTTTTTTGGTGTAAAACTCTTTCACCAAGAGCCACCCCATGTCTAACCCAATAAAAGTGGTGGGCCTTTGCCTGAAGGCTCTACAACCTATTTCTTCTTTGGACCAGGAATGAACTCTAAACCATACTCTCTTCACACATCCGTTTCCCATTTATCTACCCCCTCCCCAAAATAAGCAGCTCTATCAGACAGCTCGTAAGCAATAAACAGTAACTTACATCTACTGTGGGAGTCTCAGGGGGCCTCTCCAGTTTCCGCATCTTCACCTTCTTTAGCTTCTTACCAGGCCTGCCCTCTTCACCTCTCATCAGCTCCCTACGAGGGGACAGTCCCAAGAACACAACTTTAATGGCTTTTACAACAGATTAAGGGGAAAACTATTGCAAAGGATAGGATGGTGAATCACCCAACTCAAACAGGCTTAAGAGAACAGGGCTGGAACCCTCATGAACTGGTGGGGAGGCCCTGCCCAAAGGAATAAGGAATCAGCAACAAGATGCTTCTTGGCTACCTCCAAATATTAAACTAGCCAGTGCTACGGGCTGACAGACTCCAGTACTTTCTCCTGAAGGAAGGGAAAGGAACACAAACTCTAGATGCTTCTCTTACCTGTGATTCCAGTAACCTTGCTTGTAGACATCATAATCTTGGATATCCACATCTTCACTTTCCCAGGATGCCTGGTCATAGGGCAGGTCTCTCCATTTAATCAAGTAGTGGACATTCCCCTTCTTATCCACACTGCAGAAGAAACCAGTAAGTCTTAATCACAGTGAAACAGCAGTATTCAGTCAGTCCACTCAAATGGGAGAGAAGAAAAGGATCCCTTAATGAAGCAACAGAAAAAGAACGTTTGCCACACCAACAGAAGAACTCCCACTGCTCCCTCTCCAAGTCATAGTGCAGTTTAGCTCCTCCACTCTCCCTCGGGCCTGCTTAAGGTCTTTGTTGAAAATCCTCTTTGCTACCTCCCCTACCTATGATTAAGGATCCTGTGGATCATCATCCACTCAGGCTTGATCCCGTATCGATAGAAGCGCTCCTCCATCTCAGCGTATTTGGGGTCCTTGTTTTTTCTCTTTCTGCTTTTCTCCTCTTCCCCTCCAAAGTCCCCTGAGGGTGGCTCATCCATGTCATTTTTGCGTTGGTAGTTACGAAACATGACCTGGCAGTGCAGCTCCAGCTGGAGTCAGGACAGAAACAGTTAGTAGGTGTTTTTTCCCCCCCCTCATCTGTCCATCCTTATGACATGGTTAGAGCCTTCCACTCACCTGCAACTCTGACACCCAAGAGCAGTGCCAATAGGACATGCCCTGCCATTTGACAAAGAACTGCCTTTCAGGCCGACCCTCCAGTGGCTTAGGGGGAGGAGCGTTAGGGTCTGCATCAGGTGGACGTGGAGGAGGGGGGCCAACTGGAGGCTGACCCCATTTCCAGATCAAGATCTTCTGCACCTTTCCTTTTAAGGATGGGCACTGAAAAGTTAAACGGAGCTTGTTACGTTAGGCACACAAACATACGAGTAGAAACATAGTCACAGTTCTCTTCCTTAGTTACAGCATTACTACACAGATGGAACTTGCTTTCTGGAGTTGGAAGCTATCATGCTCTTCTCTCCAGCATTTCTTTGAGCCTTCTCCAGTTTGTCTTTTTTTCCTAGGACGGACAAACCCCAAACTGAATTCATTCTAGTATCTCAATTTAGTTGTCTCCCCAGGGCCACACCAATTCAGAAATTCTATGTGAAACACAGACATCGCTAGGAGTCCCAAGCCCAGCAGTCTATCCAACCACAACAACAATTAAAACTTCTACAGAAAATATGTTGTTGTAGAACTATCACCCCAACGTAAGAATATGCCCTGAAGCAGGCTTTTTTGTTCATCCCCTTCAAGGTCCTTATCACCTAATGGAAACATCTACCATTTATAATACTCCATCTCAAAACCTTCCTGGAGAAGCATTGACAGTTCTTCCAGCCATATACTAAGAAAGGTCTTGGCATTACAGAGCTTGCAGTGCCAAAAACTTGTTTAGCTCAGCATCAGTTTTTCGTTTGTGGGGTTTTTTTGTAAGGCTTCTTTGTTTTAAGCACTGAATTTGTAGAAGCAGAATGAGTACGAGCATACACAGAGGATCCACAAAAAGCCTTGGCATCCTGGATCCAAAACTACCCCAACTACTCTGCACACAGGCAACCCTCATGAGACTCGATATCTGTAACCTGTCCCTCCTACTTGTCTGGAGAAAGCAGCCAAACAGCAAGACACAAGCCAGCCACAAAAAGCCAGGATTTGATGCTTTACGACAGAGTGTGAGGAGACAAGAGCCTTCAGAAGGCCAAGTATTTCTGAGAAAATATAATTTCCTCTTTCAACCATCTCTTGTGGCAACAGGAGAATGGTACTAGCAGGAACTCACAGTGCAGCGAGGACACAGCCACTCTCCGTTGGGAATCTCTGGCAATGGGGGATTCAGGCAGTGAATGTGATAGGATGACGGACAGGCATCACAGCACAGCAGCTCTCCTCCATCCTTGCACACTCTACAGAACTCCATATGGTGGTCATCTTCTTCCTCAGCATCCCCCACAACATCCTCCAGGATTTCTTCACCTTCAGAGTTATCCTCCTTTGCTTCCCACTGAATGCCCTCTTTTTCCTATAGGAGAGGGAAATCAGAAAACCAAAGTCACACATTTACCGTTACTTTCCTACTGTAGGACGGTTCCAAGTCACTCCATGTTCCCTCCATGTTCTCTCTCACAGTCTGAGGGAATCCAGTACTCACACAATGTGGGCAGCTCCATTTGCCCTCTGGGGCTTTCTCCATGTCTGGGTCCAGGCAAACCATGTGGTATGCACGAGGGCAGGTATCACACAGTATAATTTCTCCTCCCTGCTGGCACACCTCACAGTAGTCCTGGTGATCGGTCTCATAGCCATCCACAGCCACTGTGGAGTCCTCCTCACCTGCAGAGGGTGGTGAGGAGTTACAGCAGTACCAGCCACTGGTACAGGCTTCCTACAGCAAGGAAGGGTAGTCTCCCAACAGCCTACATAGTAATACAGAGGTCCAGAATCCAAAACTCTGGCTCTAAGTAAACAGGGCAGAGCACAAGAGCTGGAAGAGGAATAAAACAAGCCTTTTGTGCCTCCTCCATCCATGAAATTAAAGGGGCAGTTGATGCCAGTAAAACTCAGCACTATTTCTGTTCCCATACCAAGGTGAGAACAAACTCCTGAAAGCCTTTTCCTTGTTAAAAACATCATGTTCTTCCTCCACAAACAAACAGTTCTTCCTCCCTCAAGTATGCTGTTAAATGCCCAAATTCTGTCTCATCTATCTATGAGCCTGGCTGCATTTCTGTCTCCCAGTGACAGCAAGCACAGATACCTTTCTTTTTCTTTTTCCCTGCTTTGAGTTTTTTGCGACTGCGGCTACTACGGCTTGTAGAGCCATCTGAAACAGAGTAGCTGTTGATGCTGGCATCATCGAAGTCTGACTCCACATCCAGATCATCATCTTCACTCTGAGGTAGGTAAGAAAAGAAAGCTATGCTATGCAGGGACACATGCTGGGGGCAGCAATTAGACATGCATCGCAGCATTTCTAGCACATCATCACCTCCTCCTCAGGAGGTCAAGGAAGGAGCATCACTTACTGATGATCGTTTACGCTTGGAACCAAATCCTCCCAGTTTGATTTTCAAAGGTGCCACCTTCTTTGTTTTAGGTTTCTTGATATCAGGAATACGAGGACTGGCCTTTGGCTTCCGCCGGGCATTGGGTCCTGGGAAGAGATGGAGCCTGCAAGTCAGGAGGACTACTGCCTTGACACCACTCACACTACCATCCCACCAGATTCTTCATCTCACCTTTGCCCTCCTTGGTCTTGGCTTTCCTGAGCGGCACATCTACAGGGGGCTGTGGCAGGACAGTGTCCACATTTGTCACCATACTCTCCACCACTGCAACAGCTGCAGCTGCAGCAGCTGCCACAGATGCACCTGAACTTCCCTTGAAGGGGTTGTTTGTGCTAAACTCCCTCCATTTGGCTCCCAATACCATCATCATCTTCGACACTGCTATTTTAGGGTTCTTGGCTGCAATAAGCGGCCTGCATACAGTTAAGGAAGGAAGAGTTACCAAACCACCCTGAAACCCAGATCATTATTCCTCCCGACACCACCCCCAGCAGCACCTCTATCTCAAACTACATTCCTTTCTAATCTCTGATCTCAACAGCCAATGAATCTCTCTGCTCCCGTCCTTCCCTGTGTGGAGGATGCAAATGCTCAAGGGCTTGGAAAGAAAATTGGAATTTAACATACTGGGAAGACAGGGAACTAGAAATAAGGACTTGTATCATCTTGATCACTGAACACATGAAAAACATGGATGTAACATTTTACCATTGCTTCAGGTTTTTTGCTCTAGGTAGGACCCTAGTGTCTCTAATGTTTTTGGAACTTCAAGGTACAAGGATCCTAGTCCTCATCCCTTTTTTTCCTGCTCTAGAGTCCACCCAAGTACGGACTTGCAGTTCACCTGACAAATTGACTGAAAGCTTTGTAGTTGGTGAGAGTGCGGTAATCTTCCTCAGTGAAGATATGATCAATATCTTCCATGCCCCAGTCTTCCAGAAGCTGAGCAGATGACTTTGGCTCCTGTGCAAAGAGAATCATAGCAACTCTGAGAAAAAGCTCTAGTTCTGCTCTAGGAAAGAGCAGAACTTCCACACATCTCCAGATGACCCAAAGGGTCAGGAGCCATGGATTACCCCCCCCACCCCTCCTGTTACCACTACCCTAGGACAGTCTCAATAAAAAAGAATTCTCAAGATTATCAGCAGAGGTGGGAAAAGTCTTTGAATCACAGAATATCCTGAGTTGGAAGGGACTCATAAGGACCATCAAGTCCAACTCCAGGCTCCCCACAGGACCAGCCAAGTCAGAGCATGTGACTGAGAGCATCGTCCAGACACTTCTTGAACTCAGCCAAGCTGGGTGCTGTGACCACTTCCCTGGGCAGCCTGTGCCAGTGCCCAATCACCCTCTCAGTAAAGAACCTCTTCCTAATAGCCAACCTAAACCTCCCGTCACAGCTTCATGCCGTTCCCTTGGGTTCTATCTCTGGTCACCAAAGAGAGGAGATTTGTGCCTGCCCCTTTGCTCCCCCTCATCAGGAAGCCATAGACCACAATGAGGTCTCCCCTCAGTCTCCTTTTCTCCAGGCTGAACAAACCAAGGGACTTCAGCCTCTCCTCTTAAGACTTCAACTCCAGCCCCTTCCCCATCCTCACTGCCCTCCTCTGGACTCTATACATTCTAGGTGTGTTTAAGGTAGGAGAGGATAAGGAATGTCAAGTGGGAAGAGAGTCAAGTCAAGCAGGTCTAGTCGAGTAAGAGGAGACTGAACCACCCCAACACCATGTGCCATCACAAATGGAAAGGACAGTGATCCCCAGAAATCAAGGTACATAAAAACAAGAAGCAAGCTGTCAGTCGGCACGGTAGCTTCTCACCTTTGAGTCATCATCTTCTTCCTCCTCTTCCTCCTCCTCCTTGCGCTTGGCTTTGTTTTTCTTTTCCTTCTTGGGCCCTAATTTCTTCTTTTTCTTCTTCCCAGGAGTGTAGTCACTGCCCTCACTGTCAGAGCGCAGAACCTCCTCTTCTTCCTCTACAAATTCATTCCCCTCACCAGAGCTGTCCCCCAGCTGGGGAGGGAGGAAGAGAGATCAGGCAGCAGTGAGAAAATACCCTGGATAAGCACTAAACAACCACACTCTCCCCAGGCTCTAAAGGGTCCACACAAAGGATTGTTGCCACAGGCCAACAACAACAGTATGCACCCTCACATCCTCACCCCATACATCCAAATTTTAGAGCGTGACCTTAGGCACACTTTCCGTTACCTCCTTCTTCTGACGCTTGCTGAGCTTGGGCACTTTGGGTTCCTTTAGTTTCTTGGGCTTCTTCTTCTTCTTGATTTTTGGTGCCTCAGCCTCTGACAGAAGCTCTTCTTCCGGCTCTTCTTCAGGCTCTGGAGGGTAAGAGGCCACATGTCTCATTCAAACCCCATAGCCCACTTCTCAGAGATCCCTCGACAGGTCTACTTCTTGCTACATACTTACACAGACCTATTTACAACTGCTTACTCTGTTACTGTTCACAACAAGTAATCAGATCCTAAGGTACCACTGCACATAGTATTCCTCCTCCCCACACCACCACCAATTCCCACAGTATGTTTTCTGCAAGCAGATCTGCACTCAGATCTTGGGAGCCAGAAGTTTGCCATAGCCCAACAAGAGGAGGAAAGAGCACAGAACAGATGGCCACATCTGAGGCAGACAAAACAATGACTACATTTGAGAACCTGACTAGGATACTGTTTCAGTCCACAGGTCTCCAGGAAAGAAACCCACAACTATCTAGCTGCTTCAGCAATACAGAGCATCCTACAGTCACATGCAAAATGCAGACCAATAAGCCACTACTTATCCTCCTCCATAGGAAAGTTGTTACTCAGCAACTCTATTCCGATCTGGATTTGACACAGCCTTCCAGCAACCCCTTCCCCTCCGTGCCAACAGATAGCAAGCTTGCTGCCCAGCCAGAGGAAGACATGCCAGCTCCCCAGCACTGCACGCTCCCCGCCTTCCCTGCTTGCCCCTGGCTGGAGGGGCAGGGGCAGCCAGCCAGCCCTTCCCTTTGTGGCTGCTGGAGCTGCCGGGCCACCCTCCCTC
>VZTU01000595.1:1869-15498 GCA_013400835.1 Zapornia atra
TTGCTTTGACTTCTTGATGTTTACTGCATTAAAAAAATAAAGTGGCTTTTTTTTTTAAACAGCTATTTTCGGTAAATTTTAATTTCTTTCATTTTGTGTGATTTTACCTCCATTTAGGTTTTAGCTGGCCTGTATAACCCTGGAGATGGTCATATTGACCCCTATTCTCTCACTATGGCCTTGGCTGCAGGAGCCAGAAAACATGGTGCCCAATTAAATTACCCTGTCCAAGTGACTAACCTGAACTCCCGCTCAGATGGGACATGGGAAGTTGAAACACCACATGGAATAATTCGAGCAAAGCGAATTGTGAATGCTGCAGGTAACATAAGCATTTGTATACTCAGACTTACAAAATGGCTGGCATGGAGCTTTTGTACCAAATCGCATGGGTTTCAGGGATAAGTAATAGATGTTTTAAACTCTTCACTTAGTTTGTGGAAAAATGTAGTTTGCGCATATTACTTTACAATGCTGTGATAATTTAGCTCTTATGTTAATTGTCCTTGACTAGGCATTAATAATATTTCTTTTTGGTTTGTCTCCAGCAGTTACTAGTTGCACTGTCTTGATAGATTTTTAGGAGCAGAAGAGACTTTTACTGGTCTACATTAAGTTATGTAGAAGAGACAAGTCTCTGTCTATGCTTATTGTCCTCTAAAATCTTCTGAGAGCTACGTACAAAGGGTAAAGGGATGTACAAATGAAGTAGAAGTGTGATCACTGTTTTTTCAGAGACCGAGGATTTGCAGCAAATAAGATAACTCTGCCTGTTTCAGTATTATCTCTGTAAGACTGAACTCTATCCATGTGTCCTTGAGACACAAGATTTTTGTTGCCCTTTGATTAGTATTTTAAATATGCACTTGGATTAACAATACATTTTTTCATGTAATTAAAAACTCCTAACACAAAGGACCGTCTATTTACATATGCAATTTTTGTTCTTCATTGTGTTAAAGAAGCCAAATTGATGTTTCTGCTTCAAACAGCTTTTGGGCAAAAGTCCTTTGGATTTAGGTTTGTTTTCCTAGAACCATTTTTAGGTCTGAAAACCTGTGTTTGATCTAAAAGACATATATATACTGCTTTATACAACTTACAGAAAAATATAGTATTGGTGAAACTGTTGGCATCTCCTATGTGAAGTGTGTCTTCTACTTCCTAGTAGACAACTTTCTGTTTTCACTTGTTTGAAAATGTGCTGAGTATTTTCCATTTGTTTGAAATTTTTGCAAACTCTAGTCTGTCCTAAACTAAATCATATCTGCATTTTTAGGGCTTGAGTCTTTCATACATCCCATCTTAGTGAATAATCAGAATTGAGTAGGAAACGTCTTGCTCAGAGCAAGTGAACTCAGAGCAAGGATATGTCTTTATAATTCCTTTTTACATCTGTACCCTCCAAAATCCTTACAAAAACATACATATTTCTAATGCAAAGCGGATAAAATGATGAAACAGGGACTCTTCTTGTTGGTGGGTAGAATAACTGTGGCTGACAATTGGAATTATGGGTGAGTTTTACTGGAAGGGAAATAGACTGGAAGAGTGAAATTCTTGGGAAGGGTTCCTGGTGGTAGTTGGGCGCCCCGGCAGCAGGTGGGATGCTTACGTGCTAGAGGATGTGCTAGAGGACTTGCTGAATAAGGAAGTACAAACTGAGAAGGACAGCAGGGATGGTGTTAGTGAGGATGATACCACAGAGAGGGATAGCAGAAAGGGATCTGACATGATTCATTAAGGGAACTGGAGCTGAAACTTTTTGGACAGAAGTATTAGGAAAGATACTTGAGGATGGGTGTATGTGTGAAACTGAGACTGGAAAATTGAGGTTGCCTCAGCTGTCTGAGCATGAAAGTCTGGTAGAGTTGCAAGGGAGACATAAATGGGAGCAGATTGGAAGGCAGAAAAGGCAGATGGAACAGGTTATGACAAACAAGGGAGATTGACTTGCGCACAGAGACAAAAAAGCTGAAGAAGGATGTAAGGACTAGAATAAGTAAACTATGAGACTAAAGAGAAAAGAAGAGCAGGTATAGCAGAAGCAGGGATGAGGAAGAGAGAAGATTGGGATAGAAAGAAATTTGAAAGGAATGGGATAAAAGGGTTGAACTGTGTGAGGTTCAGCTTTATTGACCTTTACAGGCCTTTCTTTCAGTGTGTGGGATGTAGACAGCCCCATGTTCAATATTTCCAGTCTTTCAGAAAAGAAAGGCTGAGAAACCCATTGAAAATTGCTTTTTCATGATATGTTTCCCATATATAGGTGATTACCTGATATTGCTGTAAGTCTAGCTAAAATAGTAGGGATCTGAAAAAACTCGTGTTAAGGTTCTAATCATGCTCATGAACTGTCATGGTGCCCATACAGTGCCACACTTTGAAGAGAAAGAGGACTAGAAGAGTTCATTTACTTTTTAGAAACAAAGGAACCATGGAAACTAGAAACAACAAAAATTATTTAGACTACAACGTCAAGCATCTAGAAGAGAGGGGTCAATATTTGATTGCCTTAGGGCTGTCAGTTTGTAGCTTTCAGGCATGAATTATGGGACAGCATTCAGTTAGAAAACCACAAGCTCTCCTACTAATAGGATCCTTATGTCACCTGTTACACAGCCTGGATATATTTGCCTGGGAATAATCCAAGATTACAGAATGAAAACGCAGCTCTTTTGGCAATCAGACTTCTTATTTAGGCCACAGACTTCTAGGCACTCCTTACTCCTAATGGTTGGCTCTGCATCATATGGATGAAGTATCACAGATGTAGAAATTTCATTCGAGTTTTGTAGTGTAGTTATCTTTCTTCAGTTTATGGATCAAGTTGACGCTGGGCAGAGTTTTCTAGTAAATTCTTCTCAATGTTTAGTTGAAAAAATAGAATGCACCCTTGTGAAACTTTCACAGTTGTTTGGCTTTTTTTCCAAAGTTATTAAACCAAAGATACATTTAGTTAATTCTCTTGTGTAATTAACTATTCAGTCAGAATGAACATTTGAAACACACGTTGCTTAACATTCTGGCTAAGGATGTGAAATCAATACTGTATAACACATACATATTATAAATGTTCTCTCAGCTAACATTCATTCTTCTCGGCCTTGCCTCATTCCACTACAGATCATGACTGGTGTAATTTGGAGCTCATACTTTAGTCTCATGTTGCAGTATGAGCAGAGAAAAAAAAATCTATCAGAAGGCTCTCTACATTCTCAATTGACATCTGCTGTGGAACTGGAACAAACTAGTTGCAACCAATCTTTAGCTGTTCCTTATGTGAGATTTCCATTTAGGAAGAAAGCAGATGCCTAATAAATAATCTCTGACATGAAGTAACTGTTATTGAGCCTGTTGAAGTGATTTGCAGCCTATTTATAATGGAATGTTTGATTAAAGACCGCAAAACCAGTGAATTTAGTTATATATACAGTATGTGTATGTAAGCACACATTTGCAGACATGTATACACTGTACATACACCTGTAGTTACATACCTGGGGATGGAAGACTTTCTTTTTTGAAAATAAGAGATAGTCAGCTTATATAGTTCAACAGATAAGCTGAGTACTACCCCCACTAAATATTTCAGCATCAGATGTTTGCAATCTCTACAGTTTAATCTTTGCAAATGTCCTAGAGATATAATTTATGCCTTTGTTTAGCTCTATGTGTGAGAGAACTTGACATCTGCTTCCAATTGGAGTTTTGTTTCAGAGAATGTATTCTTCCTTTTGCCATTTTTGTGTTTGTAATAGCTGTTGCACATGGTTCAAAAACTTTAAACAAAGGAACTGTAATATTTTTCATTTAGTAAATGTCAGCTGTTGTTATTCTAAGTAATTAAATAAACACTTAGAAGTTGTTGTTTTTTCAGAAGTGCAATATTTAAAATTTGATTTTGAGCAAACCTAAACTATTTGCCTTTAATTCAAAAGCAATTTAAGATCAGCTGTGTTTGTATTGTACTTCTGCAAACTTAATCGCTAAGAAATGTTAATACTATTTTGAAAGAAACAAAGTTATTTTTCAAAGGTTTAATACTAAGTTTACAATTTTTATTTTCTTTGAGTAGCTTAAATATGCTTGCTCTTTACATTTTCCCACTCATTCTGGTTTAATGAGTAAGCAAAAGAGTGAATTTATTAGAAGCCTATTCCCAGTGTATTGTTTCTTTTTCACATATCACTTTACGTCCAAGCAATTTTGACAGGAAAACAGTACATGATCCTCACCCTCTACTCTTCCCTGGTCAGGCCCCACCTGGAGTATTGTGTCCAGTTCTGGGCTCCCTGGCATAAAAAAGACAGGGATCTCCTGGAGAGGGTCCAGTGGAGGGCAATGAAGATGATCAAAGGCATGGAGCATCTCCCCGACGAGGAAAGGCTGAGTGAGCTGTGGCTGTACAGCCTTGAGAAAAGAAGACTGAGAGGGGATCTGATTAATGTTTATAAATACCTGAAGTGTGGGACACAGCGGGAAATGGCCAGCCCCTTTTCAGTGGTCTGTGGAGACAGGACAAGGGGCAATGGCTGCAAGTTAGAGTATAGGAAGGTCCACACCAACATGCCCAGGGAGGTTGTGGAGTCTCCTTCTCTGGAGATATTCAAGACCCATCTGGATGCCTACCTGTGCTATATGAGCTAGGGAGCCTGCTTTGGCAGGGGGGTTGGACCCAATGATCTCTAGAGGTCCCTTGCAACTCCTACAATTCTGTGAATTTTCTGGTACTTCACTTATGGATCATTAGCTGACCTTAGGTTAAAATAGTTTTCTTTGTAGGTGACAGGAAAAAGCCCAAATCAAAACAAGTTCCCTAAAGATGGTTAGCTTCTGCTGAAATCCACATTTGTATTTGTCATGTGTAATGGAGGATACCCTTGCAGATGTGCTAGAAATTCAAAGTTCTTAGAAGTTTTTTAAATAAAGGCGCATAAGTCAGACTTGAGTAGATTTAAAGGATGTTTTGAATCACTGTATGACTACAGCATGATCTTCTCTGAGCTAATTTAACTGACTTAGCAAGTGTTCTGTCAGTGATTCGTCTCCAAGTGGTGAGGATGACATTAAGAAACAAAACTTTTACCTACGATAAACGCAAAACAACAAATACTGGGCAGGGGCTTTTAGTTGAAGAAATCTCTCTATCATTATCCTGGATTTCCTGCTCCCTTGCTTTACCTGGTGGTCAGCAATTCTCAAGTAAGTCCCCACAGAAAATATTTTCCTCAGAAACTCAGAAATTTTAAAAACTGTGGGTGTTTTACCCAAGGCTGGTCTGTGAAATTAAATGAGAGATTGACAGCCATCCTGGCATGGGGGAAAGGCACAAGGCCAGCACAGGGCAACCCAGCCTTCCCGATTGCCCTGGCTTTAGCCCATGCTGGAGATGAGAGGATGTTGTCCCAAGGTAATGTCAGAAACCAGCACAGTCCAACTGCGGGACAGGGAACCAAACATGGTAGTGAGAATGGTAGGGTAGGGGCCAAGACAGCAAGGGCTCCATTCTTCAACTCACAAAGGAGGGAGCATGGCAGGCTGGGGACTAGCAATTGTGGTTAGTCCACAGGCCAGATCTCCAGACAAGTTTGTGGGGATGAAGCACAGGCAGATCCACAGTGATGAACCAGACTGAGAGCAAGCCTGGCAGTCAATCCACAGGTCAGAAACAGGTCTGGTGATGATAACCAGGGTCAGACGCTGCCCGGTGATCAACAGGAGCACGGAGATGAGACTGGGCTGAGGTCAAGCTGGGAAGTAGTCCACAGATCAGGGTCTGGATCAATGAGGTCCATGGCCAGGCACGGGCATGGTTGTGACAGAGCTGTAAACAGGCACACTTACAGTCAATCCAGCTCAGACAGGTTCTGAAGGCCCTGAGCTGACCTGAAATGAGACTCCTAGGCTCATGGGTGCATGTCCCAGGTGAGGCCACTCAGTGTTGTGAATGAATATTACTGCCCTTAGGGCACCAATGTGAGAGCTAAATTTTCCCCACAGCTTAGACAGCATGGAATTGAAGAGAGAGGTAGGCACATTTGAGTACAACAAGTAAGCAGCAAAAAGGCAGAAAAGTTGTATGTTTGTTAAGATGGGGATCACATGTCTAAGTTCCAGGAGAAGGGGCAGCTGTGTTAAGTAGCAAATCTTGCTGTGGGTAGTTTTTCATAAACAGTTTTGAGTCAGCTGGTTGCACAGGATCCAGGCTAGCCTGCTTCCTTTTCTGGGTGCCACATAGCACATAGCCTTTTATTTGGAAGGCCCTGATAGCTCTTCCTCCTCTTCTATATCACTTTCCCCCAGTCATCACTCCTGGACTTCCCGGGTATTCCTGCTTCATTAGATTCTCCCTCTTCATTCACACTTCTGAGACCTGGACCCCTTGATCCAAAGAGTAGGGAGAGGGTCTGTGGAATATTGCAAGCTGCTTAAAGCAGCCGCCATCCCAGCCAGTTGTATCTGTCTGATTACAAGGTCCATGTGTTCCAACCCCACAGCGCATGTCAGCCGTGATGCAGAGACCAAACTAGGAAGTTTGGCAGTTAAGTGGCTTCTGCTCCTTCACTTTGACACAGATACCTCACTATGTGAATGTGTCTTACCAACTGGAAACAGATAGTCTGGAGGGTTCTTAACAGAGTTAAAATTCAGTTGTCTTTAAGTTATACCTACTAGCATACATGAAGGGCCTGAATGCCAACAGGGAAATAGTTACTTGGGTTTTTTCTGGTCACATTATTTATCAGAACTTTTAATTGAACAGCTGTGGGAGAGCACACTGGCTACTCACCAATAAGAACATCATAATGGACTGCTTGCTATATGAGACAAATATGAGTAAGATGATGCATGTGAAAGAGGAGAGAAACTTCTTGAGATTAGCTGGCTGGAAGTGCTCTATTGGGGTGTTAGGGCTTGATTACTCTCTTGTGAAGACATATTCTCATCTGGTTGAGAGTAAGAAGCTAGATTAAGACCTATGATGTGAGCTAATTTATTCTGATTTTTAAGTGTCTCTGACTTTGCTAGAACTGTGGTGCAGACCTACTTTACTGAAATAAATTGTGGGGTTTGTGGGACTGTTAATTAAATTATCTTCTGAACTTTTGCAGGCCAAATATGTATTTTTCCAATTATTCTTTTGATATCTCTATACTAGAATATCTGGTAGTACAATTAGGAACAAAGTCGTGGAATTACGGAGGGAAAATTTTTCTGGATAATATAACAAATCATTTGAAAGTTAAAAGCATGAGGAAAAAAATTCCATAAAGCATAGTACCTCCTGCAAATGTTTTGCTGTTATTTTCCCTTCACTTAAATTAGTCCTTGAATATTTCCATTTTGGTTTTTGTCTTCTCTAGGCTTCTGGGCCCGTGAAATAGGCAAAATGATTGGCTTGCAGCACCCACTCATACCTGTTCATCATCAGTATGTTGTGACATCTACTATCCCTGAAGTGAAAGCCCTAAAAACAGAACTGCCTGTGATTCGTGACTTAGAAGGATCGTATTATTTAAGGCAAGAAAGAGATGGTCTTTTATTTGGCCCATATGAAAGTGAGGAGAAGATGAAGCTTCAAGACTCATGGGTAACAAATGGAGTCCCACCAGGTAATTAAGAACACTACATCTTTAAGCTTGAGAACAACTAGCACATGTTTTAAGATGCATAAAAACCAGTCTGTCATGCTGCTTTCTGTGATAGAAAATGAAAAATATTTGCAGTGGATGATTGCAATGCAAAAACATTTCTTCAAAGAGCAGAACTCCAATAATAAGAGTCAATAGAAATAAAAAAGCCTATTTGAACACGCACAAAATACTGATCTACAACATAGTCTTGCCCTGCTCTGAACAGGTGTCTGTGCTTTATGATTAGATGTAATCACCAAATCTGTATTATGGAGCCTTTTGCAACTGAATAGAGCTACAGTTCTCTCCAGCATACTGACAGGGGATTTGGAATTTTGCTCTTCATACAGAGATAATGTGGTTGTCAAGCAGGAGCACAGGTGTAGCAAGGGAATTGCTGTGCTAAGATATAAGTACAAGAAAGTTACAGATATATAGAAAATTTTTGTACAAAAAATGCCAGCCATGTCATACTGCTGTTTATTAAAAAGAAATAAATTACTGCATTATATCTAGGATCCAGCTTGTCATTCACTTCCAGGCAGAAAGTTACATTGTCAACCCTGTTGCTGTTTTAAAAAATCACAGTGTGTTTGCTAAGGAAGAGCTATCAGCATTGCTTGGCTGCGGAATGCACTGTCACAGCTTTCTGAACTTAATGTCTACAGTAGTGTCAAGACGCTCTACAGACTGATCTTCAACAATGCTTAGAGCCTAGACATAGGGCTCAAGTACATCCAGGAATTCCACAAACACCACGGAAATCATAGGCTGACACAGGCAGTATCTTTCTTCCCTTCCCCAGACTGTGGCGTACTGAGAAAAATAAGTGGCAGAATAAGAAGGAAGTTTCTGTGTGCCTCTGCTGCCTTACTACTTGATTGTTGAATTTGTGTGACCTTGGGGTTAAAGGACAGTGTAACTGCAATGATGATAAAGGTGATCATGCTGGTAGCTAGGGGTTTCATCTCACATAGGATGGCAAAGGCTTGAACATACTTGGTGATTAATTCCATGTAATTTTATGTATGTAGATTGCATAACTATATTTAAAACATATTTTCAGTGTAATTAAGTATATAATAATAGTCAAATATTTGTGCAGGTTTTGGAAAAGAACTTTTTGAGTCTGATTTAGACAGAATAATGGAGCATATTGAAGCTGCTATGGAAATGGTCCCAGTTCTGAGGAATGCAGACATCGTAAACACCATTGCAGGTCCTATCACATATTCTCCAGATATTCTTCCGATGGTCGGACCACATCAGGGTGTCAGAAATTACTGGGTAGCTATTGGTTTCGGGTGAGTAAATTATTTGTGACAACTTTCATCAATCCTTTTGTTAAAATAGCAGTCAGCCCAAGCTTTGCAAATTTTTATGGGTTTGGGAGTCATTTTGCATGTTTTATCTAAAATATCATTCAAAATAGGCTTAATTACCACTACCTATATAATACAAGCTCTCTTGTATTATATATACAATATATATATACAATTATATATATAATACTTCTTCACAACTCTCACTGTTTTTTCAGTTTGTTTCCTCCTTTTATTCTGGAAGCCAGTATCTGTGATACTTAACAGAGCAGCAAGAAATGGGTAGCACTTGGTACTATCTGTGCAGCAAGTTACAGTCATAAGAGTGCTGGGCTTTACAATAAACTTTCCAGTTTAGCTTATGTATCGCTTTGAATTATGTTGTATTCAACAATTGTTTGGCATATGCAGAAACCAGTGGCACTGAAATTGTGGCAAGAATGATTGGTACAGGGAGAACTTCTACTTTGGGGTGAAGAGTGGAAGGCATACTAAGCAGAAGGCACTGCCAGCATAAAATCATAGAATCATTTAGGCTGGAAAAGACCTTTAAGATCATGGAGTCTGTTAGCTTAGCACTGCCCAGTCCACCACTAAACCCTGTCCCTACATGCCACATCTACATTTCCTTTAAATACCTCCAGGGATGGTGACTCAAAACACTTCCTTAGGCAGCCTGTTCCAGTGCTTGACAGCCCTTTTTGGTGGAGAAATTTTTCCTAATATCCAATCTAAACACCTCCTGGGAACACAGTATGGGGTTACTGACTGCTCTAGGGATATGAATGCAGTAATGGTGCTGACTATTGAATGCTGTGCTGAGAAATAGTGTTGCTGACTATTGGAGGAAAGCAAATGAGGGCAGTGTGACAACAGGAATTGGTGTTTTACTTGTGTCATTTATTCTCTCCTGCTGGTTACAATGTTGTCTTTGAATGTGACTTATAGCTTATATACTCAGGCCCCGCTGAAGTCAGTGGTAAAACTCTTACTGCCTTCTCTTTATTTGTCCATTTGACCATTGATTCAAGATGGATAGAATGAACTGAATACACTTCCAGGCACATGTTATTGAACACATTCTGTTTACATTGTTTTTCCAATTGCCTAACTTGCTGTTCAAAATCCAGCTTTTTCCAGTTTTCTTTCAGTCCAAATCAAACAAACCCTCAGATTATAAGATAAGGCAGTACCACTAATGCGCTTTCCGAGGCCCTCAAAATAAAAAGGTTTGGTAATTTTGCAATGATTCATTGTGAAAGGTATTCACCTTTGCTGCTTGGATTTAAAGAAAAAAAAATTGTTATCTTTCAGTAACATTTGCAGAACTTAGAGTTACAAAAGTGGTTTGCCTAGTCCCTGTCCACCAGAAAGACTGTTTAATTTCACTACTATGCTGCCAGACTTTGGAGCCTGTTTTCCTTCATTGGTGTCAACGGGAGCAGAATTGAATTTCCACATAGGAATAGTTGAAGACCAGTGTTATATGTTTAAGTTTCTTTGAACAACTTATTTGAGTAATTTGATTAATCTCTAAATGTTTAGGAACAGGTCACAATAAATGTTACTGTATTGGATTGCTACGTCTGCTTTTCAGGGACTTTTGACTGTCTGTTCACTCTCTTCTGGGTCATTGCAGTGTTTCTACCAGTGTTGTAATTTTTTGTGTGCATTAGCAAATCCTTATCTCACAGTCAACTAGCAGGGACATTGTGACAGAGGACTTAGTGCTGTTAGTTTAGAGGATTTTTATTATCTAAAATTAGCAGCTTGCTAGGCATTTTAATGTGCAAAGTAGTTAGAGGTATAGTTAGCCCACAGCTAACTGCTCATAGCACTGTTTATTATTGAGATTGCTCAACACTTCCCATTTAAGACTGTTTACAGTTACAACTTTGAAAATGCCAACAAGAGTAGGCTAGAATTTTATTCAGAAAAAATTAAGTCAAAATAGTGTAACCATTCCAGATAACAAGAGTTTTGGAAGATATGTTATTTTGCTGCATTAAGGTTTTTGAGGTCAAGTCTCTCTTTTGAAAAGCTCTAATCTCCCCGTGTTCTGTGAATGAATTTCACAGTTAGCAGAAATTATCTTTCTCCTAAAGGTAATGCATTTCTGCCTTTATCCATGAGGCCTGTTCACAAGGCTTTATGAATATTACAGCTTATAAACACTTAATAGACTCTCACTAAATCTTGCAGTAAGATTCAGGAATCCTATCTGTAGTAGTATTCAATAGCCAGATATGGAACAGGAGTTTTCCTGCAGAAATGGGATAGAAAACCAGCTAAATGTGGCACAGAGACACTAGGAAAGGGACCATGGTGTGCAAGGACTCAGATTTCCTAGGGAAGAGGAGTGGAATTAGTTGAAAATCAAGAGAAGCAAGGCCTCATAAACAAGTAAGGCACAAGAGTAGAACAGCGACAATGGGGAAGATAATCTGTCAGGGACTGCAGGGAGATAAATAGAACAGAGAAGGGTAGTTTGTGTTCACTAAAGAAATTTTCTCTAAATCCTCATTTGAAGACTGAGATTTGTAGAGTGTACCATTCTTTACAGCTACTTGTAACATCACATCCCTGCAAAGCATGTATTTTATTCTTCTGTAGCAGAACTGCAGTTGATACAATCAACTGCTCATTACCCGAGGTAATGTGGGATTTGGACACCCTGCATGATTTAAAATCTGTGATAATGTAGGCCCAGAGAGGAGCACAAAAATCAACACATTGCACGGCTGGTGTGGCAAAGCTCTGCAGAATGTGGAGACCTGCCAGCCAACGTGCAGTACTGTGCTTGTAGTAGCAACTCCACATTGCAGGGTGGTCTTGCCCCCAAGGTTCCCCTAACATCATCTTCAGCTGAAGCTCAAAAGCTGAATTGTATTTGTTATCTGTTGCCACGTGCAGTCCTGCAGTGGTCTGTGCTGTGTTCCTCTATGCTTTTGGCTGCAGTGGATGGTACAGGGAGAGTTAAGCTGCCTAAAATGTTTTCTGGAGCCATTCTTGAAGGCATTGTAGCCATGGCCACTCACCCTTACTCCATCAAGTGCAGTGATATAAGTTCATTCTGAGAATCTGAGTATTTATGTTTAACAGTCTAAAGAAGTGTGTTTGGCAGAACTACTTCAAGTACCCAAAGGTTTCCTATTTCTGTTTTATTTAAATAAATAATTACAGATGAACCCCCACTATACCAATTTAATTTCATCAAGATTATGAAGCCAGGCATTCTATAGTTACTGCTAGAACTAAGTTGTCTGTGTAATCTGAATGTATTCTTATGCATATGCGTTAGAACTGAAAATGATTACATCCTTATTTCCCCCACGTATTCTTGCCAATTTAATTGAGTGCATAGCATTCAAAATGCAAAGTTGATGAACAGCAATTAAATTTTGGTTTAGCTTCCCTATTCAGTATGAATGTCTGTGATTTAATTACTGCATGCTAACCTAAATTTGGTTTTGGACAGACTTACTTTTTGTTGAGAATTTTTTTTTTGCTGTGCTCACTGAAGCATTTCACAATTTATTTTCAGATCTTCCCTAGATAGGATGCTGTTTTGACACTTTTTTTTTTTTTAGGCATGGCAAACATTCAAAGAGGTATTAAAAGAAAAACATAGTAATTCAGTTATTAATAGTTACTGGTTATTAAATGTTTTGGTGTCAAATCAGGTGCTTGCAGTTCCGCATTACATAATACTGTTTGATCACATACATGTAGGCTGATAAAGTGACATGCGTGTATTGCAGCACGGTGAAGATCCTTGTACCCAGTTGCCAACTTCAGGTACCTCACAGGAGCACATTTCACACACAGCTTTTTCTGTATGGATGTCAGGCATTTTGAAAGTACAGAATTATGTACAAAATGTTTAAGGAAGGAAGCCTTACACCTATCACTTCATAACTTCTGAGCATCTACCTTGCTGTCTGTTGTCGTTCCTTTAATGAAGGTTTCTAATAAGAGATCTCTACAGTCTGATCCTTCACACACTCATTATGTAGGAACAGAATAGGTTTTCTGGTAGTATTTTCTATTAAAATTTCTACCTGTTTATTTTGTTAGCACAAGCTTTCTGGAACCATTTCTTTTTCAGTTGTAGTGGAGAACAGAGAAGGTAAATCAGGTGAGAAAAAGCAGCATTCAACTCTGGCACCACTGCAAACAAGTCATCTAGTTTTATATGCAGTTCTGCTACATTCCTTGATTCTGTAAAGCTTTCTCAGTACGGCTGTCTCCTGTCTTTTGCTGCTGTTGCTCTTTTCACTGTAAAGTAAATATTCATTGTAGCTGCTAGGAAGTCCCAGTCTGGTTTTCAAACCTGTGTCTGTTTTCATCGAATCATTGAATAAGACCAGGTATTCTATGACTAGAAAGTGTATTTAATGGATATCAGAAGCGTGAGAACTTTCTTCAGTATTAATTTTTGAAGAGTTCTAATGTCTCCGGAAAAGATTGTTAAATTCTGAACTTCACAGAAAGAGTTTGCTGTAATCTCAAGCACTGCAAATGCCGTACATTGGCAAAGGAGTTTTGCTGCTGACAGTGGGGCAGTAGAAGTATCTGTCAATAAAGCATATAATCTTGGAAAATAAGACAAAATAGAGCAACAAACCAAAAAATTGAACAATTTAGCATACAAAATTACTAGTCATATA
>VZTU01000606.1:1810-12184 GCA_013400835.1 Zapornia atra
CCAAAGGTCATTTATTAGTAGCGTTAATGGTGCAGGCAATAGACCTCTTTGTCTAATGAGATGTGCAATTAATGAAGTTTTGGAAAAATATCTTTCTAGGTTCACAATTGCTGTCAGTAGCATTTTTACTCTAATTGTCATATTCCTCCTCTTTTTTCATTAATAATTTAATTTCGGTACTGGACTAAGAAAAGCAATCATACACATTTGAAAATAAATTGCTGACTAACACTCATTAAGAACACATAATTTAAACATAATTCTGAAGTGTCCTGATATTTGCCATGTTTCACTGTTGAAAGACATACTAGATCATCCATTTCAACAGTCACCAAGTAATCTCATACATTACTCATATCTTATTATTCCTAAACACCTCAAGCTCTACAAATTCTATAATATTACAATTTTCTATTCAAAGCACAGACTTTTTAGCACCTTTTCAAGGTAACATTTGCCTGTACAACATTGTCTAACATCATAAAGGGTAGATGAGGTACTTAGGGATATGGTTTAGTTTAGGATGAGAATGGTTGGACTTGATGATCTTCAAAAGTCTTTTCCAACCTTGTGATTCTGTGATCTTTATCAGTTCAGGCCTGGCTCTACTTTATGTCATTCAGTTTATGCTTGTGCAGCATCTCCACCTGCAGTGCATCCTAGCCTCTTCGTGAGAAGGTTTTTGCATTGGCTACAACCACCTTTTGGATTATCTTCATGTTGTTTTATAGGATGGAATACAGATGCATCCCTTTAGGTGAACAGCAGTATAAGCATCCATACATCTACCAGCAATGGTGTTCTACCGTCAGTTCTGCAGTGCACAGTGGTGGGATATTCCCGAGCCTACAGAGTAGTATGTTTTTCCCAGAGACAGAAAATCCTAAGTGCCAAAATAAAACAATCCATGGCCCAATTGCAGGTTGATAATGATTACTTTCTGAGGAGAAATTCCTAGAGAGAGAGCACCTGAATCACATCTCTTATTGTGCCTTCTCCAGTAGAATAATGCAATGGGACTGTCCAAAAGACACTCTGCACAGTTTGCTGAGGGACAAGAGCATGGAAGCAACAACAACAAAAAACAGCTCAGCTGCCAGTCTGAGATGCAGCTGTGACTGTGCATGTGAGGAAGCCTTACAATACCTTAGGTTCATGCAGGCAGTTATGATGAGCATACTACTGATTTGACCCATCTGCTAAGTCTAATTCTATCGATCACCTTTAATATATTTGAGCTATGACACTGTGGTGTGAGGAATCTCAAAAGAAAGGCTGAAGGGAGATTGAAATCCAGAAAACCAGCTCCTCTCCCACTTTTCTCTTTTTCCTCTTGCAGCAAGAACATGGGGAAAAGCAGACAGGCTCCCTGCTCTCAAGGTGAAAAGCCAGCATCACCCCTAAGAGCAACTCAGATACAGCCCCACGAAGCCTCCAACAGCTGGAGAACCAAGAAACTACAGCTGATAGAGCTGCCATATTTTAAAACTCTCAACTGAGCACATCCTAACTGAGATTTTTGAAAAGCTTATAAAATTAAAAAGCATGGTCCTGACAGCAAAAGAACTGCTATCCACTTGTTCTATTTCTAGCTGTTGCTCCAAAGTGCAAAGTAAAACTCAATGAAAAAGTTAAAAATTATCACAGTCAAACATTTCTTTTAACCTAGACGCAGTTTAAGAAATGTCTGGATGGAATTTTCTTCAAACCTTTTTAAAGCAAGTTACATGGAAAATCTCAGACTGAATGATTATCCTTTGGCAAAGTTACACGCAGCTGAAAACAGGACCTTAAAATGGGAAGCACCAGGCAATCTGCGCTTCAGTAGCAGTTCTGCAGTTCTACAGTACTTCCAAGTCAATCTCAATATAATAACTGAAATTGCCTAAGTGGCACAGGTGGTTAAAGCTCAAGAGAAACAGGTTCTAAATAGTGCATTACTTTATGGTTTTCAAATGCTTCACCATTAAGAGCATGATTTTAAAACTGCTCCAAAAAAGCGAAAATTCACAGTAATATTTCCAACTCACACATTCTAGCATTCCCTTTTATAATGGGCAGTCAATCAGTGGAGCACTGAGCAGGCTAAAGGTGATGAACTTAAATGATAACGTCTCCTTCTCGTATGTTGTAAATACATACAGAGGTCACTAGAAAGCTCTTTCGTGATGTGGTTCAAGTGTCTCATCACCTTTAGTGTCTGACTATACTTACACATAAGCAACCCCCTCATAACTTGACCACAGAGAAATATGTTCTCTGTATCCAAAACTGCCACTTGCCAGACAGCACACTGCTTTTCTCCTTTCTGCAGGAAAATCAATAAGAATGGAAGCATTGCAAATTATCTGATCAGTTTTCAGAAATCCAAAATGTTGTCCTCTGTCACTCTTGACCCCTTGTCACTTTTCTGAATGGATCGACGGTATCAAAATTCACTGAAATAATTTATTTTTGCCCAGCACCGCCTTGTTCTGGCCTTGGTTTCATGTAACCAGAGACAAATTAAGCATACAGCTCACGTAAGAAAACAGACTCTCCAAAGCTGTACCACTGAGTGTGCCACACAGTGGAAACACAGCAGATTAACACTTCCATTAATCACTTCAGGTGCTACTTTTTATTCATGTAACTGCAGTTTATATGCCATGAGCTGGAAAACATGCATTGGCTTATACATAGTGGGGCATGCAGTTCACTTGGGAATGTATAATGTATTCTTCCAGCAGCAACGTAAGATTTAAAAAAATTATTTTATTTTATTTTTTTAAATTTGTTTTCTCTAAAGGAACATGGCTCAATGCTGGAACATACCCACTGGCACAAATGTGGTATACTGTCTCTTCAGACTCTGAGTCACTTGATTTTCAAATTCAAACCCTTCATCAATGAGAATGGGTATTTCTGATATCAACAGCAGATGGTACTATGCAATGCAAAGAGTTTATTTTTAGTAGGAACATTGCTGATACTCTGGCTAAATCGATTACACTTTATATCCATAATTGCTGGTTTACAATTAGCAAAATTCAACATTATATAATGACAAAGAATTTCAGTACACAATCAAGCATTTATTCATAGAGCCTGAACAAGATACTAGATACACTGGGAGCCATCAGATAAAACAATTAGCTACATAAGTAACATAAGAAAACTATAAAATATGAAGATTAAGAGATGTCTTTCTTTGTGTGACAGTTGTTGCATATCTGCATTTCTGCAATATGCCCTCAGGCATTCCAAATGAGAAGTCTGAAATTCAGTTATCCTGAAGGAAACCATGCCTCAAATAGTAGATGGAAAATTAAAATTACATTACTTGAAACTGGGGTACTAAGCAGACCACCATCCCAAAACAATTTGTTGCCAGAATTTCAGGAGCAGCTCCCAGTTGAAAAAACAAACCAAGTTCAAATAAGGAGGCAGGCAAGAGTTTCTGCATCAGCTATATGCTACTCCTACGATATGGGGCTTATCAAAGAAATAAGTGGCAAGTCAGAGTGGAAATCTGTCTTACTAATTTTCCATTGGCTTAATGTACCTTTGCGTACGAGTTGAAGCAACGTCTTGGCTGTTCTAACTCATATCCAGGCCAGACGAGTGCTCTGTTTACCTCCTGATGTCTCCCAGGAACAGAACTTGGCTACTGGGGAAAACCAACCTCGCAGGCTCAAAGCCCTTCCACAGTATAATTTGTTATGTTTGTATGAAACGATACATTATCACAGACACATTCAAGAACTGTTCCTGACTAAGTGCTTCATTTTTTAAGCAGCTTGCTGCACAAAGTGCATAATTAACCTTGCAAAACCCCTTTGCAACTTGTCTTTTTAAAAAATCTCATATAAACAACTAGCGCTATTAGCACAGGCACTAATATGGAATCTAAGGAAGAATCTATGGAAATGCAAACTGTGTTTGAATACCAACTAGTTCCAGTATGCCCTTACACCAAGCCACAGCATCATGTATTCTTTATATGCCATATACTTCAAGAATATTGGAGAATACTTAAGATGTCTTCAAAACTTCTTTTTGCATACTTTAATTCTTAGCATTTATTTAGGAGTACCTAAATTGGCAAATATCACAGGTGAAAAATACAGCCTGAACTTTCAAATCAGATAAATGTATAAGAATTAGCATTCAGAAACTGCTTAAAATATCCTCAATAGACTTCATACAAATTCCAGATGTTCAAAATTGAATATATTATGATATAATCTTGCAATTCTCCTTGTAATATTAAAGGCCTTACTCCATAATCTGTCATTTCAGAAAAACAGAGGTTTCTTGAACCCTAGGACTGGATTAATTTAGGTGAAAAAACAACATGGGAAGCCTGGAAATATTAATGGTGGGGTTTTTTTTGGGTGGGGGTTTTCTCATGCCTGTGTTCAGAAAATTGGTTTTAAGTACACACAGGAGAGAAAAGTTAGTGAATGGAATATAAATTATTAACACCACATTTATTATATTATTAATATATTCCTTTTTATCTATTCAAATACAGAAGCTAAGGTTTGGAAGTAGGTAAGAACCCTCCACATAGTGAAACTGAATAGAATCTGAAAGGAGGCAAAATCAATAAATTTTCACCCAATATCTCCTGTTAGAATTATGCTGCAGAGTATTACAAATACAAAAAAAAAGTGACTAGGATCTTTAGCCACTAGCAAATTTTGTCTCCATCAACGTGTGTGAAGCTTTAATACAGTCTTGTCTTTGTTCCTATCATAGAAGCTACTAATTTGGAAAAACACCCGAAATAGTCCGTAGGCACTAATGTCGACTTCCCATTGGCATAGTCACCAATGTTCACAAAGGACAAAGGTTGTGTAGCGTGTAAACTCAATGTGTTTTAAGATGTCACAATCAGCAACAGCTTGGTTGTAGGTATTGTGTGTTATAACTCCTTGAAACCTCTAATTACAGCTATAACGTTTTAGAAAAAGCACACAAAATATCATATAAAGTACAAACAATAAATTACAAGCAATCTCCATTCATCAGGAAATAATTAGAAAAACTTTCAGCAGAATGAAATTTACACATGTGCAATGTTATCTTTGTATGGAAATTATTTAGAATTAATTTAATGATTTTAAAACTGAGATTAAGAAGAGATTAAAAAGATTTTTTTGAAAAAGAACAATGCCATTATAATAACTTTTCAAAAGACCTTTTTTCTTAATGACTGCATTAAGAAAATCTAATTAGAATGACACAAGCACTACACTACTGAAGATTATGTCAGCTCTTCAATTATGAATACTAATCTCATGACTAGAACTCAACGGCAAAAAATATTCTGTGTTGAATATTGGCCCATGGTTTCTTCATAAAAGCAACATGAAAGATGGAAACATAATGCTGCTGCTATGAATTACATACAATTTGAAATTACTACTGTGTGTAAATTTTGTAATTCCTTCAAAGGAACTGTCTGTGCCCAGATTAAATTGGTTTTCTTCAGAATTTAATAGAACCAATCTCCTAGCACTTAGAAACATTCGATTTCAAGCAGGATTTGTGGTGCAGCATTCTACCTGCAAATATTCTCAAACACAGTGCAAAGTAATGCCAAAAGTTTTGAAACACAGATTCACCTAACAAATCTACAGTATTTCTGCTGCTCCATGAAGCACTTTAAAGATATATATTAAACACAAAAAACAAAATCCTGCAGCTGAGTAACGGGGAAACTTTACTGAGCTAAAGGTAAAAGGGTTATGGAGCTAGGCTATCCATGATTCTACAGCTGAGGGATTTAGCTCATCAGAAAAACCCCATATTTGTGTCAGCTTTCAGAAAGTGTGAATTTTTATACTACATTAATTTGTATTCATGGTAGCCTAGCATTGTCCAAAAACTTTCTTCAGTGTTTGAGAACGGACAGCACCAAGCGGACCCTGATGAATGCAGGAGGGGACTTACAGTAGCCTGCAGAGTACAGCAGATGTGGGCAGTACTCTGAGGGCACTGTAAGACATCGTGAGGATGCTGTCCCTCATATAGTGGAAACTACCTGTGCTCAACACCGTTTTAGTTGACTGCAACACTGAGTACTCTGTTATCACTTACATAGTGTCAGCTTTCCTGCATGTGAAATAAAGCGTGCAGATCTTTCCTGCCCTCGGAAGGGTTCTGTGGATAGCTACTATGACAAACTTTCCAAAGCACTTTGAGATCCCTGGATAAAGGTGCTGGATGGGTGAGATAGAACCTTCCATATGTTTCTATTTAATTATTTATTTACTTACTTATTTATTTATTATTCCAGAGTATAACTCAGATCTTACTTTGCTTCCAGTGCCAGTGCAATGATGCCTGCAGCCATAGGTGCAGAGGCTGAGGTTCCAGTATGGCTGTCTGTGCAACGCTGCCTCAGGTCTGTGGTGATCTGGAAGAAATTGAATGTGTGAAATTGAGAACAAAGCTTCAGAAATCAAAAACAGGTTTCATTTGCTTGAATGAGTTACATGTACGTGGAGGGTATTTCCTTCTTTCATTGCAAGGAAAGCTAAAAAAAGGTGTCTGAATACATGGCGTTAGATGTTCTGAGCTTAAGCCGTTTGCAAACTTGGAAAAGTGTTCTCTATATTGCACTGAAAACATGTTAGTCTCCACTTTTTCCATGGTATTATCAAGAAAAAGACTTGTAAATTAGAAAAAACATGCAGAGGGTTTTAAAACTTCGCAGTTAGAACTCTGACCTTCTATTTGCATTTCTAGAGCACTTTCTATCCAAGCATCTCAAAGTGCTTTCCAAACAGGAATGAACGAAATCTTACAGCACTGCCTACATATGGACTGTTTATTCCCATTTTGAAGACTATAAAAGAGGTATGGAAGGTTTATTTTAGGGTGTCTGAAATCACAGTGGATGTATGTCACAGAACAGAATACAGCTGGGCTCATGCTAAGTACTGAACACATACCTTCTTTTCTGCCTTATGCAATAATTCATATAAATTAAGCAACAATTCACTGGAAAATCCTGACGTAATCAGAAATTTGGCCTAGACACTGAACAATTTGTTATTTGTAGCTTTAAATTGTTATGTATTGCTTAATTATATGCTGCTACATTTTTACATGTAATCTAAGTGGACGCATAAACTGTAATGTGCAGTAGCCAGTAGAGGCATAATCTTCCACTTAGTGTTAGGATGTTCCTATCTCATAACATATTTTAGGCATATTCTTTCTGTAAGACAGCAAATTAAACATTAAAAAAAGTGTTTATTCTAAATTCTGCTTCTTTCAGTCAATGTTAATGTAAAGTGATTTCAATCTACACCCTTCCTCCCAAAGAAATAGAGATAAGAAGTCACTACTACCTAACAGAAGCTCAAGCAAAATCCACACAGACTTGAGAACAGATACCAGCAAAGAGCAGTCTACAGCATGGAAACCTCCACGAAGGTGGCACAGTGAATGACCTGCGATTCCAAAATGCATTCCAGCTTGGGCCACAAGGATGATTAGAGGGCTGGAGCACCTGCCCTACAAAGAAAGGTTGAGGGAGCTGGGCTTGTTCAGCCTGGAGAAGAGAAGGCTGCGGGGGGACCTCATTGCAGCCTTCCAGTACCTGAAGGGAACTTATAAGCAGGAGGGGATTCAACTTTTTAAAAGGGTAGATAATGGCAGGACTAGAGGGAATCGACTAAAGCTAAAGGAGGGAAGGTTTAGATTAGATATTAGGGGGAAGTTTTTTACAGGAAGAATGGTGAGGTGCTGGAACAGGCTGCCCAGAGAAGTAGCGGATGCCCCGTCCCTGGAAGTGTTCAAGGCCAGGTTGGATGGGGCCCTGGGCAACCTTGTGTAGATCCAGGCCTGGAGGTTGGTGGCCCTGCCTGTGGCAGGGGGGTTGGAGCTCTATGATCCATGGGGTCCCTTCCAACCCAGACCATTCTATGATTCTATGATCCCTGTGATTTAGGCACTGAGAGGCATAAAATAGCTGCCTGAGGGGCAGGGGAGAAGTTGTTTACACAGCTTCTTACCTTGGTATATGTAATTATAATTTCTCCATTTCTTTTAATTCACTAATATCATACTTCATTTGCAACAGGGATATGTGCTCAAAGATGGAAAGAAAGTATCAGAGGATCAAAAAATCACAAAAAAAGCACAGTAAAAATGCCTGTCTAGCTTTGAAACAGGGACACATGCAAAACATGATCTGAAAAACAGCCACATCCTATCTGATCAGAATACAAGCAAACATATGGAGGAGGTATAAGTTTCACATGTTTGCATTAGCCATATCAGTAGTATATGTATAACATAATAAGTGCAAGGCTGCTGATATTCTCAAGTTGTGCAATCATATGCAAGCTAACATAAGACTTTTACTAGAAAAGGATCTGACAACACCCAGGAAATGATTGTTGAAAGAAACTGGTGAGCAAGTGAAACAAAATGGAAGCTTCTAGAAGCTGAAAAAAAGATGGATTAAAGCATTTATAATGTCATATCATTGAACTAGTGAAGGCCAGATTCCTTGAATAATTAAGGCTAGAAAGAACCTCTTTTCCCCTATTTAGATCCTTTACAAATGCACACCTTGTTATCCAACTTCTTTTATCTGTCGTCAGCTAAAAGTTGAACCCCATAAATAAAATTCGTAGAATTTCTTTATCTCTTTCCTTTTCACCTATTGACTCTGTATTAATTTAGACAATGAAAATTAGTGTTGGAAAAACCTTTATGCACACAGATTCCATAAATGCCCTGACAATATTAAGAGCTGAGATGGCAGCAGGAGCGGCCCTTACACTACATTGCCTATACGTGCAAATGCCGGTTGTAATTTTGCAGGTGGGATTAACATATCCAAGGACTACAGGAAGACATCTACCCAAACTGAGACATAAAAGATACAGACATCCCATATGGAAAAAAATTGGTCAGTGCTGTGGTGAGAAGTGGAAAGGAGGCCGGGAAAAACAGAAGGCAGAAAAAGGGACTAACACAGGCACCTTCCTCAAAGGACCAAAGGGCAGCAAAGCCTACAGGGGCTCAGGCAGGGACAGTTAACCTGATAGCAGCTCTTCCTTTGGAGACAGTGAAGGAAATACTCCTCAGTGCAGTGAAAAGCACACTGCATTGTGCTGTGTTTCTTATCCTTTGGAAGAGCATGCTTTCAGAGTATGTTTATTGTCCTGTAGCTACAGATATGAAGCACAATAAATGATGAAACCTCTTTATTTGGCAACCTCATCTCTCATGATCTAAGCGGATGCTGTGGCAGCAGTTTGAACCTTATCTCCCTCTTTGACTCAGCAAATACTTCATCTTAAAATGTGTAGGGAAAACTTCCTAAGTGGAAATCCCATTTGAGGTATTTCAAAGGAAAGCTACTGACAGGACCTGAGATGTTTAGGTGAAATTGCCTCCAAGATCTGAGGCATGTTTTTCACCACAATGGATTCGCTGCCAGAGAAGTGTCGCATCTACCCTGAGAAAAAAGAAATACAGGACCACCAACAGGCGAACAATTCTCAAGAAGAAAAATGGTGCCCCAAGTTCTGACTCACAAGAAAGCAATGTCATTAATGCCAGTAAAGGGATGTGGTTGTTGACAGCTCCACGAAGCTGTCATTAGTGTATATTAGATGACATTCTGATCAATAGGGTGGAGAGGAGGAACTTTTCAATCTTTTCTTGAGTACAACATTTTTTGTATACTTGAAATACTCTTCTAACAACTGCTGATCTATGAAAATGCTGACCAGACAGCCCAAGAGAAGCCCATGTAATATTTCTAGAGTTTTGTCCACTTCTATAACTTTTGAATCAACCGGATTTGACTGAAGTCCAACAGCTTTCAGAAAATCCACATTTCTTAAAAAAAACCCCAAAACTAAACCCTCTAGACACACTTTTTATAGAAGTTTTATAGAAGCAACTTGTTCCAAAGAATTAAGGAGACACCATTTTTGTAGAGTCATTATTAAGGCTGCATCATCAATCTTTCCATAGTTTCACTGACTAGGAGGAGGTTAATGACTAAGGTCAAAATGGGATTTCCCTTAGTAGAGAACATGCTCACTCTTCCTCTCCCAAGCCTCTGAATCTATTGCTGTTTCATATTTCATAGCATGAGTTTTCTAAACTGATTGAATAACTTTTTACCTTCAGCTACAGTTCTTCAAGATATGTTGATTTCTATGAACTTGTGTCCCTAAAATTGTCAAGGGATTTAACAAAAACCTACAGCTCCTTCCCACATCCTTTGTGCATCTGTGTCCACACAAAATTGAAGGTGCCACATTGTGTGTAACTTGATACCCTGAAATAATTTCTGAAAAAGACCAGGATTTTGTTTGTATTTTAAAAACTGGCAGGAGATGGGGATTTTTT
>VZTU01000627.1:14058-24714 GCA_013400835.1 Zapornia atra
AAACTTTTATGAAGAAATGCACATGGCATTTTCATTAAAAAAAAAAAAAAAGAAAAAGAGAAAAAAAGAAAAAAAAAGAAAAAAAAAAGAAATCTGGAATAGGTTCCTTTTCTCACAAAACATTACAGAAAGTACTAAAATTTTCAGCATTTCTAAATATCAGTGTTGTGCACTGAGTGAGCTACATCTCTTCCATCAGATCTCCCTCTTTTCTCTAGTTTTGCCAAGTGGCATTGCTCCTGCTGAGGATGTTGCCATACATGTTTTCCATACCTGACTTAAACGGCAGATAAAGAGAGTGAAGAACAAAATTTCCAAGAGCTTCTGTCCCTACAAAAAGTACTAAGTGCTGAATTTTCAGAGGTTCTGAGCAACTCCATCTCCCATCTGAATTCTTATTAGAATTTTAAATTATGAACACTGTTGATGGGAAGAAGTAAACAGAAAACAGAAAAATACCAGGAAGAACAACAGGGAATAACAGGAAAGAGAAGGTAATTTATTCTGTAACATTAGTTAAACTAACCAACATATTAAAACTCACTTTTTCTATTTGAAGTACAGCCCCCAGCTGTTTAGAAATATCTTTATAGAGTTTAACAGTAAACACAAAAATTGTAAACTTTGGAAATTGTAAATTTTATCTTTGGAAGTTAGTGCTTGGTTTTGCAATTTATGCTCAAATTGATGTCTCAAAGGACATCTGTAAGTTTCAGACAACACTGAGAATCAGATTTGGATTCCTATGGTGATGCTATCTCTTTTACAATAGAATCCCAGATATTGTACTCTGGAAAATCTGTGATTGAGTGGATATGCTCTAATTAGATTTGGAAGAAACATCTGAAACACATGCATGGAAATTGGCAAAATTCTGAGAAGAATCAGTGGGACATCAGAGGGCATGGAGAGAACATCTGATCATCACAGTATCCAATGGCTATTCTGGTTTCTTCAGTGAATTTTTCCATAGAGAAGAAACATTTTTTAACTTTTTATCTCAAGACTTTGATCTTACATGTCCTGAAGCTTTCCCCTACAAATTTATACCCCAAAATTTGGATTATTTGTACACCAAAAGTTGAAATAATCAGAGCTATGTATAGAATCGTAGAATCACAGAATATCTTGAGTTGGAAGGGACCCATAAGGACCACCGGGTCCAACCCCTGCCTCCGCACAGGGCCAGCCAAGTCAGAGCATGGGACTGAGTGCATTGTCCAGACGCTTCTTGAACTCAGTCAAGCTCAGTCCTGTGACCACTTCCCTGGGAGCCTGTTCCAGTGCCCAACCACCCTCTCTGTAAAGAACCTCTTCCCAACTTCCAACCTAAACATCCCGTATCTCAGCTTCATACCGTTCCCTCGGGTTTTATCACTGGTTGCCAAAGAGCAAGCCAAAGAAAGGCTCCTGCCCGTTCTCTCCCCCTTGTCAGGAAGCCATAGTTTTGAGCTGTTAGCATTGGCCAGTCTTCAGAACCTACACAACTAACATTTCATGCATTAACAGCACATACACCTTTAAAGTATGCAGAGTAAGGATAGTTCAAAAGGACGTGAGACACCAGGCCTTTCTGGATATGCAGGGATTTTTTCCCTTTATTAAAAAACTATTTATTTTACTGCTTACGTTTCTGCATTGTTTTCAAGAACTACATGCACCCTTAAGATAAACTGGATTCTAAATTTAATTTTAATGAATTTAATTTTAATTAATTTTACAATTTTTTCTCCAGAATAGAGTCCAAAGAGGAGTATCAAGGAGCAGCTATTTCTGAGTAACTCCATATTAGAGTGAATCCAAAAAAAAGCTTGCAGAAAACCCTAGAGGTACTCAAAGTACCTCACTTAAATATCTAAACCAGTGCACATAAAGCCAGAGGCAAATAACACAGAATGTTTATCCTACTGAGAGCAGGATAGGGCTACCCTGAGTGTTTCCATTTTGTACTATATGTAGTGCAGACACACATCATTCCCATGATGACCTTTGGCTAATCTTTTATTGTATGTCAGTGTCTCATCTTTAGAAATGGGACTATTGTGATGATAAGGTTCATTAGTGAGTGTGAGGTGCTCACATGTTATTGTGATGAGGTAACAGAACATGGATTATGCCTGTGTGGAAGCATTCATTCATACAAAAGCAGGAATTAGGAATGATTTCCTCTACAGCAGACTAGCCAGACAGAGAACTAAGACAGAGGTATTTTTGAGGAGGAGCTGCACCCTGAGAGAGGTCAAATTTGGTAAAACAGCACAGATCAATGTAATATTCACAGAGATATTTGGAAAGCTAACTTTTGTGAATCTCTATGCACCATCAGTCTCACGTGGATTAAGGAGGTGAGAAAGGAGAAACACCTGGCAACAGCTCGCCAAAAGGGCTATGAAAAAAATTGAGCATTTTCTCCTGTAAATGCAAAGACACTACCTGCTTCTGGTCTGATTCAAATGGATGGGAAATGGGCTGAACTGGTAATGAGTTACAGAAACTTCTCTCCTAACTCATGCCACTGTGAAGGATAAACAGTCCGCTGTAATGATTGAGGGAGTTTTCAAAGAAACACTGTATTAAAAGTGTGTGCCAAAAGAGATACTATGTTAAAAGTTATGTGGGCAATCCCTATCTGGATTATAATAGAGTAAGCAAAGAAAACATTGAAGAACTGTGTTGCTTTATATTGCTGGCAAGTAAGAAAATAGAAGCAAAGTCTAATGCTAATCATATTAGAAAAATTAAAGTACTGCTAGTAACAAATATGGTGGTTGATTCTACAAGAGTAAAACAAATTGCTACAATATGACAATGGAAACCAGACTACCTCAGAAAATTTTTTCAGGAGCCTTGCTTTACCCTTGGAACTGTACATCATGACTACTAAAGAATGAGACTGAATTTCTGTAGAGTATAGGTGCCTTGCCAAGCAACATTATAGAAGTGAGATGTTTTGAAGAAACATTTGTTTAGTCCTCTAAACTGTCTTTCTATATATGTGTGTGTGTATATACATGTATGTAAAAATTGCTTTTGATGGAATACAGGGCAAATATCACAAAAAAAACCCCTAGTGATGCTATTCCTTTCTGGAAAAATAGTAATGAACTACAAGTTTTAAAACAGCTTTTATAATTACCATGAGTCTCTAAAATACATCCTTGGCTCTTAAGACAATAGTTTTAGAGACTTAGATCAGCTGACATGCTAGCTTCCATGTCAGTTTACTAAATACATGTAGTAGTTCTCAAAAGGTTGTTACATCTGTGTACAGAAAATCAACAGGATGGCTGTTTTATGACAACTGGAGAAGGCTCCTGGAGGTACAGTTACTGGTGGGGTAACACTTGCCTTTGTCTTGTCATGGAAGTAAGTGGTAACACCACCTGTGTCAGGTTTCGTATTGTATTATGTTCTCAATCAATCAGACCTGTGGAAAGTTATTGAGTAATCTCTAAGTGGTGTCTGTACCATGATTTTTTTCCCATCAAATAGAAATGTATTTTTGATATACCTGTCCATGTATTAATTATGATTTGTTAGATACTTGTAAACTGTAGTTGACTGAAATGTCTGAAATCTGAAAATTATTTTAAGACAAGTGAATTTTCTATAGGAACTATTGTTAGGAAAGGAGTAAGAGAGAAAGACTTGGAAAGGAATAATCCTGTTTAAAATATTTGTGTTAGTTTATTTGGAAAAAAAAAATTCTCAAAAACATGATAGTGGATTTTGAAATGTCACATACTGCATATTCCATGTGTTACAGTTACACTGTTAACAGCACCTGAGGTATCTCACTGGCAATTTATTGGACACATTCCAAGACCATTAATTAATATTTACTGTCTCCACTGAAATGGATTGGAAAATATTGAGGAATGCAAATACAGTGCCTGAAAGCTACTGCATTCAAGTAAATGCATAGGGCCAGGGAAGCCATGCTGGAGCAATGAATCAGGCAGCCACAGTCCCACAGACCTGTGTTTGGCATCCAGCCAGCAATGATGTGGCATAAATTAACAGCCAGAGGGAGAGACAGAGAAAAAGAGAATAGGAAGAAGAAAATTACCTTTGTTAAGTGAGAGTACACAAACATTCATCTTTATTCCTCTGTTGATTTAGTTGTCAATAATTAGTCATCAGACTTTATTTATCAAAAATTATGCAAACAATGGGGCAAATTATATTATAGTATCTATTGGAAGTTTTTGCTTGTTTGAGAAAAAACCAAAGAAAATAAAGTTTGGTTCATCCTCCCCCATAGCTCCTCAATGTATTTTGATGACAGAAAACACTGCACAAGCAAAATTTTGCTGGTAAAAGCAAATTACAATAATTTATTTGTAAGTAAGGTGGTAGAATCAAGAAGGTGGATAAAAGTCATGTCCTTAAAGCAGTTTCTGCCATGAGTTAGCTAACACCAGCTATTCCACTCAAGAGCACTTCCCTTGAGATGATTGTTTCAAGCTGACTTCTTTTTAATGGGCAAAGCTCGAGCCAAACACTAGAAACAGTGAGGTTTGACATTGCAGGGGAACAAAATTTGTGTCAAAATGCTTTTGGAGGGCTTCCTGAAAATATAACTGTTTCATATTTTCTTCTCTTGTAATATAAAAACTGTTTTTCATCCTCAGTCAGATTTTTTTTCACAGTCCTACCAGTTGAAGGCAGCTTAAGGACCAGAACACTAAGTTGTTAAGACCCCTGCTTGTTAATGGTTCTTGCTAATTCACAACAATTCCTAGGCACAGTGGTAGATTTTGCACAGGCCAGGGACTGTTCACAACAGTTTGAAAGATAAGAGAGATTAGACATTATCACCATGAACTGTGCTTTTTCAGCTGGCTGCAGGGCTAAAGAACAGATTCTGAGCCATAGTATTTATCAGTTGAGACATAATGTTAAGGACCAAAAGTGTTAAAGGATTTTCTTTATACAAGTATTTCCTTCATCAGGAAAGCACCAGAACACTTGCTAAATATTGATTATTAGAGACTCATTTTGGGTAGAGTTAAGGTTGACTGATGCACACACAGTGCATAATTCCCAGTTTGTTAATGTCTGTAGCAGGGAGGTAGTGGGCAAGATCCCTTGATAGAACAAGAGGTAAAAGTTTTAAACTGAAAGACTGTGGATTTAGATTAGATATAAAGTGTGGATGGTGGGGCACAGGTTGCCCAGTGACGCTGTGTGTTCCCCCCCTCCCTGGCAGTGTTCAAGACCAGGTTGGATGGGGCTTTGGGTAACCTGGTCTAGTGGAGGGTGCCCCTGGCCATGGCAGAGAGGTTGGAATTAGATGGTCTTTGAGGACCTTTCTAATGCAAACCATTCTGTGATTCTGTATGATTCTAAGACTGTTTTCTCTACAAGTGTCTTCAAGTTTCACAGTCTCAAACTGTTTTTCTTTGCAACTTTGCTTTGCAGGACACATTACCACATTTTGCTGATGTCTTCCTGAGGCTTAATGGACATCATGGTCAAAATCATGTAGGGATCCTGTGGCAGAGCGAGGTATCCTGTTCTTTCAAGTTCCAATCCAATGGTTTGGCTGTCCTTCCTTTCAGTGCATTTACCAAAAGCATGCTAGTCTTCCTCCTTGTAGTAGATCGACAGGGAAAGAGTTAGTTGATATATGTTTAACAAGCCATTTTTGTTGGCAATTGATGTTTTCCAGAAATGTGTGTATTGTCCCTATACATCATTACAATATATCAAAAATAAATCCTCTATGCACAGATGATGATATTTGCCTGCCACTCCATCTGTGGTCTACACATGAAGACAAGAGTGCTAAACATAACAGATGTCATTGGAAATATAAGTCTCTAAACATACATATGTTACATGGGCTTTCATTAGAAGGTTGAGTTTTTAAATCCTTATGTCTTTTCTAGTACCTCTATATTGTATGTTTCAGTCTTGCTTATGATATCCTTGATTGCCTTTGTTCATAGCAAGATCTGTGGAGACCAATGCAGAGACCTGTATGCTAGCTAGCTTTGATTTTACTGCTGCTCGTTAGTAATTCGTCATAGCTCTTATAATATCTGAGGGCTTGTTGGGGACTGGAGCAAAGTCCTTCTTGTATAGTGCTGGGTTACAACTAGTAAGAACTGCATCTTTGCAGAGACAACCAGCTGAATGGTACAATCATACAGCTTTAAAGCAATTTCAGAATATTTTATATATCCCCAATCAATATAAACATGATTTATGATTTTGAGAAAAGTCAAATATATCTCTAGCATACTCTAGGACCACTGAATTTTGCACTGAAGTGGTAACTTCATGCTTTTTTATCCTCCTGTTTTTTTACATCAAAATAGCTATCTTGAGGGACATGATAAGGAACAATATCCTCTTTATAATCCCTTCATTTAGAACATAAAGGTCCCTCATTTGTGATATGATTTTGTAAGACTTTTGGCAAATGACATAAAGGAGTTAAGAGAGACTGGCCAAAGTGAGGAGAAAAAGATTTTTTTTGTGCAAGGAAAAAAATGAAGAGTTTACTTTGGGTTTATTTAATAATGAGCTTCCTGGGCTTATAATTAAAACATAATAATAATGATAATTATAATAATAAGCTTACTACTATCTTTTTCAGTGGTATCTGAGGGAAAAGAAATTAAGGTCAACTAATATTATATTAGTGTGTATACATTTTTATTTGTTATTCCTGCTTAGAAGCCAACTTGTTGAGTGAAGTTGAAACAAAGAACAAAAAGAAATCCTCTATGTCAGAGAATTTATAGTCTCAATAAAGGTGTTACGGGATAGATAAAGGCACACAATGTGGCAGTGTGGCACAATGTAAACACAAATACAGTTCTGTTTTCCTTTATAATGTTGGGATATGAGCCCTTTCCGAGGTTTTTCCTTTTAAATGTTGTAATTCAGGTATCTAAAAATCAATAGTCTTCTACCTAAAGGGAATCTTCAGGCATCCATTTATGCCTTATACCTGGTAAAACAGCAATCCTATTCTAATCTGAGTTATTAAAAAGAAACATTTCAGTGCTAATAAGATATATAATCTAGGGATTCAGTAATATATTTTAGATCTAAAGTAACTTTCAATATATTCAGCCACATGGTGGTATGTGAAAATCGATGAAATAACCACGGTGCACTCAGAGGAATGTCAGGCCTATGTAAGGACATTTTAAGTAATGAGTAATGAATTCTGTCATAGTGAGCACATGGAATTTAGATTAGAAAACTGTTTGTAATCACATCTACAAAGAGGGGCAGGTTGGTACAGCTCCAAAAGGTGGTCATGAGAGCACAGACTCTGACCCCAAAAACACAGGATGGGACCTGATAAGACCGACTTAAGCATACAGAAGCTATTTCCATTTCTATGGAAGCATTTCTAGTTTTTTGACAGTATTTTTGTGAGATCATCTAGCAGTTTCCTTGATTTCAGTAGGGCTACCCACATGCCTCCACGTTTCTAATGCCATCATTGTCTTAGAATATACTTTTAAATGTTTCTTTCACATTTGAATGCTGTTTTGATGCAACTTTCAGAGGAAACTTGTGTATAAAACCACCACTGTGCCAGTCAGATAATGGTTTGGGTTTTTTCTTAGCTTATTCAATATCTGTAATACTAATACTTTGGACTAATATGTCATTTGACAGTTATACCTTAACTCTACAATTTCTGGCATTCTAATTGGAATATAACAGTTTCTTTCAATAACATGCTGCTTTATTAAGTAGGGCACAGGGCTTGTGTTTGGTTTTGAGAGAATTTGGTCTACCACAAGCCACTAAAAACCTCGAGAAATTAATGTTTCCATTTAAATACACCTATCCGACAGAGAGGGAAATGCCACCAAAACTCTGTAAACCATAAGACCTATGATACATAGTACTATATAATAAAATTAAAAAATTAATTATTTAGACACAGTTTTGTAGATTAACTTCTAATTATTGTTCTTGACATGCACACTTTCCAACAGACGATATTCTGTAAGTAGGGTAGCATTTTTTAGAAAACCTCTTTAAAAAGACACTTTTTTTTACCCTCTGAAGACAACAAAGAGAGGGATAATTTTATATGTTTGCTTTTAAGTCATCTAAGTCGAGCTATTTGAATATGGATGTAAATTTTCAAGTAATTGTTACATGAAATTCAGGAATGTTTAACAGAATATTTCTCTTAGGGAAGCTCACTGGAATGACTGAACAGGCCTCCAAAAAAGCATTCTTGTGTCAAAAAGTTAGCTTTACTTCTAACCTGCATACTATTACTCATACTCTAAAGTAGAATAAATAGGAATTTAGGACAGCTATAGCTTCTTACAACACACACAAATGTCCTTTAAGTTGAAATTTGTCAAATTCATTTAAAATTATAATGATTTAAACAGTTACATAGTTATTCAAATCTCTATCAGTTAAGTCTATCAAGAAAAACACCATTAAAAAATGCATCCAAAACTAGAAAAAGATTTTAAGTTTTGGTTGGAATTCTGGCAGTTTTAGTCTGCCTTTTAAATATTGATTACATACTACATGATTTGATTGTAGAATGTTTATTAAAATATTTCTGACTCCTCAGAAATACCAAAGTCTGAGGACAAGTCCCAGGTAAACATTTCTGATGTATTTTGGAAGGTGAGGAAGGGATTAACCTCACCTAACCTTACACATCCAGGATTCAATTCATTTTTCCACAGAGACAGCAGTGGTCCATGAGATGTCCCAGGAATTCCAGCAAGTTTGCTTGAGGCATTCAGATAAGACATGGGGATACCTCTATGGATGCCACTGTCTAGCCCTCCTGACATTCTCTAGGGTACCCTGTCTGGCCCACAGCTGCCACAACAGAAGACCATCAGTCACTTGTAGCTCCTTTGTCATAAATATTAATAAAACATGAGTGTCTCAAAATCCGTTGGGCATCTCAGCGTACACATCAGAGGCTACATTTAGGCAATGAAAGCACACCCCATTCTGCCTGCCTGCAGTCTCTAAAGTCTCAGGCATGATAATAGTGAGTGTCTGAAGATTTTATAGAATACTTTTAAGTCTATGGTAAGGAAAGTTAGGGATTTAGCAGTGAGTTAACATTAAAAATTAATAGTAATTTTTAAACTATCTAAACACACGCTTGTAAACTTCTGCCCTCAAGGAAAAAAGTCAGCAGTTAGTAATTTACTAGGTTATAAATGTAAGATATCATGGGTGCATGTATGCTCAGACACATAGTTCCATTAGCAATATTATGCCTGCATAAGTTTTTAACTTCGTATCTTTTTAAACAGATATCATTATTGCAATGTTAGGGTCCAGTAATAATCATATAATTGTACTGCTCTGTCCTTTTCATTGAAGCATACTAGAAAGTAGTCCAAGATTTAATAAGGCCAAAATGGCTTAACATTACTGTGGCACACGGGATAATGTTATATCATAGGGAGGTTTTATGTCATATGAAGTAGTGAAGCTTTGGGAACAGTAGACACAAAACCTCTGAATCCAACTTAATCCCACTTTTCCTCACTAATTTCTAACCCTTTCCACAGCGATGAGCTCCACACAAAAGCACAGAACCCCTCTTTCCTGATATATAATCACGGCATGAGGGCTTTATCCTGGATAAGTTTCTCTTTTAAATAAATGAGACAGAAAGAACTTCTCGACAGGTGGGAGAAATTCCTGTGTTCCATTTTGCTGATCAACAACTGGAGAAAATAAAGAAGTATAGATGTGCCTAGAAAATTATTGATGAAGAAACTTATTTGACTATTTAGCAACACTGCAGACCGTTGCATTGACTTTATATCAGCAAAAATGTAAATTAATTCACCAAAAGAAAGTGTATTTGTTCACCATTGAACCATTTGCTGCAGATCAGCAGCACATGGTCTACTATTTATGCCATTAATTTATCGATGCTAAGCTGGATGGGGCTGAAAGTTTTCTAGAAAATGTGTTCCTTTTGCTAATATTTAATATTTGTTCTTACAAGTAACCTGTTCTACCATAAGGAAAAAAAAAAGAAAATAATCCCCATGTTTTCCCAGTACAGATGTATGCAAATGATTTCTTCTGAATAAATGTTCATCCTTATTTTCTACCATGTTTCACCTCAGTGCCTGTCAGCATGCAAATTTTGTTCTCAAAGGGATTACTCAGAACTATGCTGGTGAGAGCTGTATTTGCTCATTAATTTAGGGCTCATTATCCTAGACTAACTGGACAAGGATAAGAACAGATTATGGTCACTGTCCAATGTAACTTAATAGTTTATTTATTATGTAAATATAATTGTATAAGGATGTAATTTGGTATTGTGCTACTGATATAAAACTTGAAGTATCTGTTAGAAACATTATATAAAATTAACCCAGATGTGTATTGGCATTGAATGTAGTGCACTTCGCTGTTTTTGACAGTGTTAATGTGTAATGCATAGTATATAATTCCTGCACATTCCAGTTTGTATTTTGAAATAAGGTAATGATGCAGTTCTTCAAAATTTTTTCATCAGTGAAAAAATATTTCTAACAGTGCTCTATGAAGAGATTATAAAATACTCAATGTAGTCCCACAACATTATTTCTAGGTGTTTTCAGAAAACAACTGGGCTGCTAATGATCAGCAACTGGGTGGTACATGATTGTGGTGGTTTAGCCC
>VZTU01000631.1:288-19764 GCA_013400835.1 Zapornia atra
ACAAATGGTTAAAAATGTGCAAAAGGAGAGGGGGGGAAAACCACCTTTCTGAACTATATCCCCAGCAAAGACTTCATCCTCTGCGAGTCCTTCTCCCTGCAGAACTGCAGCCCGACCAGCATGTCTTGCAGCCCCCTGCCTCAGCGCAGCCAGAGCACAGCCCACAGGCATCCCACCCGGACGGCATCCCACCTGGGAAGCATCCCACCCAGCAGGCATCCCACCCAGCAGGTATCCTACCTAGCAGGCATCCCACTCAGCAGGCATCCCACCTGCAAGGCATCCCACCCGTGCCTCTGCCACAGGCCTCCAGCACCGGGAGCACATGGGTTGGCTGACCTGGGACCTGGTGCTTGGGTCCAAAACCTCCCACAGCACTGAGACCGAGAGGGTAAGGTAACTTGCTGGATGACACCAAAGTTTTACACTAGCCCAGAGAACCCTCAGGCCCACGGCCTTCAGGCAAGGGAAGAGAAATCCCACCATCATGTTTGCTGGATCTCTTGCTGGTCTGATGTTTTGCCTTGGGTTTGCCTCAGGACAGAAGCAGCTACGAACCGAACACAGCTCCTACCACAGCTTTCTGTGCAAAGAAACTGAGCAAAGCTATCTGTGGGCTGGGGATGGAGATTAAAGTGGAGATAAGAAGCAGCAGGGCTGTTGTGAAGGAAGCTCTTCCAAGTCTTCCAGGCCTCTCCACGTGTCTGTATTATACCTCACAACAAACTCTGCATCTCCCAAATCATGCAGACTCGAGGAGGTGGGTAACAAATGGAGTTGCAGCTCTTTTCTGGTGCAGAAGCAAGAGGGCAGCCTGGGAGGAGAGCAGTGCTTCCCAGTGAGCTCACCTGGGACAGCTGGATGGGCAGCTGCAGGAGAAATGCTGCTCCGGAAGGGTAATCATCTCAGCAGGTATTGGCACTTCTCTCAGCATGGCCTTTTGGTGCCCTTTTCTTTTCCTGGTGCCTACTGTGCCAGGTTCCAGTAACACATCTGAGACAGCCACATTTTAATGAGGCTCCTTTTGTACCTTCCACTCCCTGATACAATCCCACTGCCCCTATCACCATTTGTTACTATGGAAATGGCTCCACAGAGCAGAGACAACTAGAGAGGCGGGCTTCTTCCAGGAACAAATCTACCTTCTGCTGGAGTGGCTCTTTAGAGGAAGAGAATGGCTCAGAGCCACCACCAGTGGCTAATGGATCCGGGAAACAATGGGGAGAGCTGCTCTCCACTGGCACCAGTGAAAGCTTTAAGCATCCTGCCAGTGTCTGTGCTGCTCTGGGGCATTGTGGCTTGCTGCACGGGACACGGTGCTCTGCTCCACGACGTCTCAATTAGTCCCCAGCATTTGCCTCCCCAGCAAGCTGTCAGAGCTGCACTTGGCCAGCCAGCATTTAGCTGCTGCGATCCTGGGACTGCCAGAGGGGCAAAGGAAGAGATGTAGCTGTATTTTTTTTTTTGAAGCAGTGCAGCAGCTTAGCTCTATAACATCAGGAGTTAAAATATGGATTCCCTGTAAGATTCCCTATAAAATACAGATTATCTATCTTCTGCAGGTAATCCCAGATCACCACCTCTTCCTCTATGATGAACTGCTGGCCCTTCTGCTCCAGGGCTTGTGTAAGCCCTGTAACAGAGCTGAGTTTGATGAGATGCCAGTTCAAGGTTTGCAGCAATCCCTCTCACAGGAAAGCCTTGGATGGAAGTGACAAGGACGCAATGTTCTAGAGGCAAAAAGCACCTTAAAATGAAGACCTTCCCATGCCTTCCCCTTAGGCTCAACCTAAATCCAGCTTTGCCCCAGCACTTCCCACCAAGGCAGATGTTTCTTTTGAACATGCAGCCTATGCTTGCTGAGTCAAGCAACGGCCAGGTGACAAAGCCCAGGTGACTTCTAGGGAAGAGTGGCCATGCACTATGTGAGCTTGAAGGGAGACTGGAAAAGGAAGAGCCCAGGCAAAACAATGCAGGTGATTACATGGATGCTAAAAATAAGAGCACAAAACTGCTGTGGGAATATCCCAAATGAGCCCTTCAATCTCTTCCATCCTCTCAACATTCCCTATTCCAGTTGTACTCCTGAATTCCTTAATCCTACTAGAGGGGGATGATGCTGTTGGGCCACCAGATCTTCTTACACCTTCCTTGTGGCAGCATGCAGATTGAGAAGCCCATTGCATGAGAACCAGCTGCCAAATTACTGGGAAACACACCCCTGCCAAACACCTTCCCCCAAAGCTGTTTCATCTCCCTGCTAACCTCCACCCTGCAGCCTTCTGGCACACGCAAAACATCAGAGGCTGGTAAACAGAGGAGCAGTACTTTGAAAGTATGCATAAATTTTCTCTAGCACGCCTTCTGCACCTTGCTTGCAGAGCTACCCTATCAGTGGTGCCTGTCAGACACTTGGCAACATCCCTGCAGGGTGTGGTACCATCTCTGGCAGGCCGGCTTCTCTGCACTGCAGAAGGGAATGGGCATCAAGAGGGGGTGCAACCTTCCTACCCCATGCCACCACCAGCAAGGGACCCCAGACCCCATTTCTGTGCTCTAGCAGCCTAGCAGACTCACTGCAGCAGTATTTGGCTGTGGTTGCAGTTCAGGGGCATGGTGTTCCTGGTGTGCTCATCTGAAAGCTGGCTTCTGCCCCCCCCCTGCTGCTATCAGCACTCTACTGAGACAGATTAACTCGGACAACTGGGATCTGCCCTAGGCCAAGACAGCACTTGGCAACCTTTCTAGTTGCTGTTTGTTTTCCTTTTCCTGTCGTTCCATCTGGTGCCCAGCTGGGTCCTTGCTTTCTTCAAAAGCATCTTCATCTCTCTGCTGGGTCACACACAGGGTGCTGCACTTTTCAAGCCTCCTGCATGACACGGTAGAGCCCGCGGGCCAGCCCGGGAGAGGAAAGGATTCCGCCCAGGATTGCAAACCCCTGTGCCAGGCAGCACACTGATGAGCAGAGCGGGGCCTCCTTTTGGGAAAGGAGTTGGAGAGACAAACCAGAGGCAGCTGAGTCCATCCTGTCCATGGGGGAGGATCCTGAAATCCCATTCAAAGTCCAAGCAGCAGGTGTGGTGGCCTGCTTTTGCAGTCGCAAGGCATCTGCAGGCAAGGCAGCCAGCACAGCATAGCAGACCCAGCAGCCAAGAATATGTGTTGGGGGGTAGACATGCAACAAAGTCAGATACAATCCAACGGCTCTTCCAAGGATTTGCTTCAAGATATGTCTGATAAAACACCACATGAACCTATGGGATAGTTGCCTGGACATCAGCCTCCTTTCAGCCAAAGCTTACTTACAACCACCAGGAAAGCAGACTAGACCATGCTATCTAAAGACCTTCCTCAACTGTAGGAGGATGTTCCTCCTCACACAGACATCTGGAAATAGGGTGTTTGCAGACCAGAGAGACAGAGTTGACTGCTGAGACTCTGGAGTCCAAAGCCAGCTCACATTAAAGGGCAAATTCAACATTGGATAAAAGGAAAGGACTTGCTTAAGCTCAGGTAATTTGGTGACCAAAATGACATAAAATCCTGACAAAAAGCCAGTCTGGCTTTAGGAGGCATCAAATGCAAATTCCTTTGTGGAGGCACAAGCACCAATATCCTTAAATCCTATTTGCATGGTAATTTAGATGGACAGCAATGCAACCCTTCATATTCCATGTTGCTCATCCCCTGGGTATTCTGTACAGCTTTGGACTGAAAATGGGGCCTGTGAGGACAGTCTGGGGTGACGCAAAGGCCAGAACAAGGAATGATATGCTTTCCTACATGCAATCTGCATTTAGGAGAGTGCTCAGCAGCTCTGGGAGTTTTAGGGCTTCATAATGCTGTGCCAGAGAGTCAGGGTCCACGCTCTTTGCTTTTGCCTTCTCCAGGCTGTGGAAGCAGAGAGTGGTCTAAGGACAGCAGTGCCAGAACAGCCACGTATCTACACACCTTCCTGGGAAGTCACCACAGTGTAACTTCCAATGAAGGCACAAGGAAAACCTTCTGGCTGAAGCAGAGGTCTGAACACGAGGCCAGAGAGGGGGAGGCAGCCCCATACTGTCGGGCTGCCCACCGTATTCCACAACGAGCCAACAAACATGCTGCATGGTCACAACCTGCTTCAAGGGCTGCGGTTCAGAAGGGTTAGTGTTCAGTTGTCTACAATAGCCACAGGTGCATTGCCTTAATCCATTCAGCCTTCCTGATACTGACCCTACACAGGTAACGACTTTTCCCCACCCTTTCTATTTTAATCCCCTAATAGAATATATGAACACAAAGCATAGAGAGGAGAAGCCAAAAAATTGCCATTTTATGGTCCCACACTGTCATGCCAAACCAGCAATTTGTGCAACTAACTCCTGTGCACAGGAAAAAAACAAAACAACACTTGGCCTGTGCTTTGGTCTGTATTTGGAGGAAGTATTGGGTGTAACATTGAAAGTCATCTCCCTCCTGCCCTCAAGGATTGTGCCAGAAGCAGATGCACATCACACAGTGCAGAGGGCTGAGGGCAGTTGCAGGGGCTGAGGAATGCCTCAGGGCACAAGGCAGGCAAAAAACAGCAATAGGAGCAATAAAAGGACTTGGTTGTGGTGTCATGGGGCAATGGGTATCAGGGAGTTTGTCCTTCAGAGGGGAGGAGTTAACCCTGGGAGATACAGCGTCAGCAAGCCTTGTTCTGTCTTAGACTGAACAGGTGGCAGGATGACAGGGACCTGCAGCCCTCCACAGCTGAGCAGTGTAAACAGATGGCTTGTTGCTCCAGCAGGCACACTGAAATGCTCCAAGCTCCTGAGCAAGGGCTGTGGGAAAGGCTGAGCGTCTGCAGCCCAGCTGGAAGGCACAGAGACTGACCCAGGAGGATAAATGTGATGAAGACATTGCATGGTACCAATGCTGAACTGCAAAGCCCCTCTTTAGAAGAGTGAAGATGTAAAGAGGCTCAGCCATGTCCTACAGGGTTTTGTTTGACCATGGTGTTTCTTTCTGCTCAGTCTTGATTACATTCCCCATTAACAACAACAACAACAACAAAGACTCCTTAAGAAATGGGTTTTTTTTGCTTTTTTTCTCTCTGCACAGTGTTGTGAAGAGTTATTCCCCCTCCTCCAGACAACTTGCTAACCTCACCCTAAGCCAGCACTGGAGAGGAAAGTGGGCACATGAAGGAAGAAGCACAGAATTGGAAACCTAATGCTCTGTGCTTCTTCAGAAACATTTTGGAAATCTTCCCCCATCAGCATCACCAGGTGGTGAGAAAGGGAGAGGAATTCACTTGAGGAACACTCTTCCTAGAGGAGCAGGCAAGTCAGCCAGCACTTCCACACAAGGGGGCAGGGATGCTCAGTCAGGAGCACCACTCCGCCCTCTTTCTATGTGCTGGAGCCAGCATGGCAGCACACTGTCTTGCAGGGGATGGGGTAGGTGGGGGGAGAGAGGGTGAGGTGCGTGGTGGGGTGGGTTTAGTAGTTGCCTGTATCTGCTAGTGAATAATAAAGCCCAGGAATCTTGTGTGTCTGCTCTTTTGCTGACACTGTGGATGGTATCGTGCTTTGCACCACGCACAGTGAATCCTCAGGATGGGAAATGAATCTCCTAATCATGAGGAGGACTTCTTAAATACTTGGCTTATTGCAGATGGGGGGATCTGTCTGTTGGGATGGGGCTCAGGCTCTGCCTTGTGACTCTAAGGGGAAGCTGAGAATTGCCCTCCCTTCTTCCCTTCCCCAGGCCATAAAGCATGCGATGACCCAAGGCAGGCAGTACTTTTCCCTGGCAGGGCAGGAAAATGCACAGTCCTGCTGGTGGCAAAAGACTTCAACACCAAGAATAATGCCAGCCCACCCCTTGCCTGAGCCTCACACACACTGAGGACAGCAGTGTAAGACCAGCCAGGGAGAGGACACGTAGCCCAATTCCAGAAATTATTTTGCATTCCAAACAATCTGCTGGTGAACTGGGAATTCAGTCCTGCAGCCTAACCTAACAGCCTGTTTCCTGACTATTCCAACCCCTAAGAAACACAATCACTCCTGACATGGGACAACACTATCAGACCAACCCTGGTTCACAAGCAGGGAGAGAAGGGATAAACAGGAGTTTCCTCTCATAGTTTTACTTTCAGCTGAGAACTCTGAGGTCAGACACCACCACGCAGATGCCTTTAACGATAACCAGTCTCTTCCACAGGTAGCAAGAGATGCCTGTGGTGTCAAGCACTGTAAAAATGTGCTTTCTTCAACTAGCTTTGCTGGCACTGACCTTCAGACTGTACAGCTCTGATCCTGTCTCATGCAGGACTCGTTTTTTTTATTCTTAGCTGAACAAAGTTTGAGATTTTGGGAAGCAGGTGTGCCTCATGGGGATTACGTATAGGCTGAAGGCAGTATACATGCCTGGACTGAGCTGAGGAGTGTGGTATTCCTGCACAAGGACTGAACCCCTGAAGAACACAGACAGATTGCAGGTCGAATCTAATGTGTTTGGCAATGGTTGCATGTGGAGGTAAGGGTAGATTGCACTGGTTATGTGACACGACAGCTCTAGCTAGCGCTGACTCACAGTGAAATGCTACCTCTTTGTCCTCTTCACAAGTGAATGAATCGTGTCATGCAAGTCCTGGCTAGCACTGGCATAAGAAAGGATGCCCTGCTACATCCCATTCCTGTGCCCCAGTTACAGGATCGTTTTGGTTATGCAGATGAAACAGGTTTAGTGGATGAATTAAGAACTGACCTCCTCTCACTGGTAAAACCTCCTGACACCTCGGGCTCACCCCTGATCTTGTAGATGGATTGGTTTTGGTGGGCAGGATTACCTGCAGTCCTATCTGACCCTTCCCATTCTGGAACAGACACCTTAAAAAAAAATATCCCCAGTGCCTATGCAAATCAAAGAGGTACCTGGACCCCTCTGCATTCGCTTTCCAGACCAGTCAGTTCTGCCAGGCATTGCCTGCCCCCTTTGAGCAACTTCTCTTTTATTAAAACCATAGTTTAAAATAACTTAACCAATCATAAAATGAATTTTTTGGTTTCTCCTGGCTCCATGAACACAAAGAGGTGCACGTCCTACCATAGGAGGAAGCAATGGCTGTTAAGTTTTACAGTTATAGTGGAAAGCACTGATCACAGCCTGCCGGCCTCACTACTGGATGTGACAGGCGGTGGAGGAGGTGGCTTGGCAACACATGCAGGTAGGGTTGACCGATTTAGGGGGGATTAGGTCGAGGTCCTCGTCATCTGGGATCTCATCTAATCGGTACCCATCCTTTAGCAGCTGGATGTTCAAGTCTTGGTTGATCTGCTACAGACAAAGAGACAAACAGTCAAACACTTGAGGCTTCCTTCCTATTTCTGAATGGCTGGAAGATGAAGGAGACCCCTCACTCTGGAATATATTTCCCCATCACTAGCAGCCACCCCACCAACAAAAGAGCCACAGTTTTTGACCACAGGTGAGGGGTGCCTGCTGCTGTAGCTTCTTGCAGAACAGGAATACATCTAGAGCGAGATATTCCTGAGTAGCAGGTTGAAACACTGTTTTTTTTCCTGAAATAACATTTCCATGAAGACAAGCCTGCATTTAAAGTAATAAAATAATGTTAATAAACCAGCTGGCAGCTGGGTAGTCCATCCTCTCAGTCTGGAGCACACTATAGCATCTGAAAGGTGGTAAAGCCTCCTGGCTCTTTGTAAAGTGTTTAACCAGATCTGGGAGAACATCACTGCGTGACGGCCCAGAGATGGCCCACATCATTTGACCTGGACTCTTGTCCTTGGCCACTTCTCTGTGTTTTGCCCAAGGAAGCGATACATGGGGGGAAAAGTTTCCACTAGCTGGTGTGCAGAATGGATGCTTAGCACCCTGGGTGTGAAATCAGATCCCACAGAAGCCACAGCCAGAGGCTTAACAACCATTTCAGGAGAGATCTTGGGAATATATTCAGAAACAATGCAGAGTGATTTACAAACATGAGCTTCCTGACTTTTCCCTTTGAAACGGCAAGAGTTCATATCTACAAGCCCTCCCTGGAATTTCTGCTGGCTCTACATAAACACGTCCTGGGTGACCTTGACTGGCCCAAGGACTGGAAATCGCAGCACAGCCTCAGATCCTTTACTTGTGTCCTTGGCAAGCACGCAGCTGCTGAGCTGGCAGGACACACGAGTTGATGTTTTTGCACCACATGGGCCAACACTGCAGGACTAAGCAGAGCTGGGAAAAGCTTGAGTGAAGCCAAAGGTAGCTGTGAAAACAGCCAGTGGGAAGATCTCTGTGCCACAGCAGCGTGGGGATGGAGCCAACTGGATCACCAGGGAAGAAAGAAATATGGCACAGTTTGTGCCATGGCTCCTTCCAGACTCAGAGACTACACTACTGGTAAATTCATTGTGTAGCCATTCCCAGCAGTACAAGGCCACTCTAAGCTGTGTCTGGATGCCCAACTATCAGCGTCCACAGCAAGGATGGGAGGAGAGAGTATAACTCACCTCAGCTGATGAGTATCCCGAGGAGGAATATCTGGACATGTCAAAGTCATCATCACTGCAGGGAAGGACAACATACAGCAAAGAAAGGAACAGTTAGAGACCTGTATTCCCTGGTTAGCCCCATCTTTGCGCCGTGAAGCTGTCCCTGAGGAACACAGAAGTTATGCCAAGGAAGCCTGGTGACCCGTTTTCCTGTGTTAACCCTCAGACCTTTCCACCACTGTGCTTTGTACTCATGCCTTTTCCTGTTCACACCCACGGACCAGCTACTGCACAGGAAGGGAGAGTGCCAAGAGGCCCACAGGAGTGGTTTCAGCAGGTGTTATCTTCAGCACACTGTCAGGCAAGCTCGCTGGCACCGTGATGTACATCATCCCTCCAACACTTTACATACCTGTCTGTATCCAGGGCTACCAGTGGCTTTTCATCCGGACTCTGGTCTAAGGAGGAATAGCCCTTGTTGGGAACGACGAGCCTGAAACAAGCAAATGTCCTCTGTTAGCTGCACAACGAGGCTCAGTGCCACACATGGGCTAGGGCAAAGCTACGGGCTAGGCAGGCTCTCGCCCTTTCACTTCCCTCTGTGCTCTGCCTTACATCTAAAGGGGTGCAGTTCACAGCTCTGTCTCTGGGTGGCTCAGGGCAGGGATGAACGTGGGGACTTACTGAGGGGACACACTCCTCCTTGGAAGAAAAACACGTCGGGACACACTGTGCTTCATTCTGGTGGACCTGTTGGGCTGGCACTACTGGTCATATCAGATTGCTCATTTTTGTGTTGCCTGGGATTTTTTTCCCCCTAGCAATGAGTTGTACACGACTGTAACAATAAGCAAACAGGAGAAGGAGGCTGGGGGAAGGCAGAGGCTCACAGCACTCCGACTGTCCCACTTTGGAAGCTGGTGATGTGGTCTTTCTGTTTGCATCCCTGCCCTGTCCTGCCCAACACAGCACTGCTGAGGCCTCACTCCTTAATTTAGTAATATGAGAAGTACAAGCTAGTGGGCACAGTGTAAATGCCCAGCCAGCCTAACACTTTTTAAATCACAAAATCCACCTAATCAGAAAGTGCTACAAAGGCTGACCACGACTTTGCACCTTTAATTGCCTGCCAGAGCTGGTGGAATGGAACACAGGCTTCAGAGCTTGTAGGATTCAGAAAATGTGTTAGTGCAATGGTGCCCAGCTCACCACAACAGGTGCCCAGCTCATCCACAAAATTACACAAAGACTTTGGCTGATATTTAAAATGAGATCAACCAAACCTGAGCAAAAAATGGAATACAGTTTTTATGTTCAGCAGGTGGGAAACCTTAAGACTGATGAGAAATTCCCTTGCTTGGGTTTTCTTCCACGTGAAGAACTGGCCTTCAACAGAACAGAAGGATTCACAATGATGTGGCACTAAGAGTTTGGGAAGTATGAGTCCACGGATGATAATCCTTGTCATCCACACCCCAACTGCTGTCTAACTACCTGAAATGTTCTTCTACTTCTGCTCTGAAAATTTAAGGGAGCTACTACAATTTTAGCAATGTAAAGGCCTGCCAGGCACTGAAGCTGCACAGGCTGATGGGGGAGTAAGATATATCAAATGTTATCTCAAAGCAGCTACAGGGGTTCATGGGTAGTTGTATTTTCTTACTGTGTTCACTGAAAGGCAGGATTAAAGAAATTGATCCTGAAATTGATGCAGAATTTCCAACCCGCTGCACCAGGGGACTGGAGAAAAATGGGATCCACTTGCAACATTCAGTATCCTTTCTCATAGCACTGGGATGGCCCTTCTGCTCCTGAAGCATGAAGGAAGGAAGTCAAGAAGCAAAGATGCCTGGAACTGAAGCTGTGACCTCACAGCAGCAGCTTGCTCACACAGGTACCAGAAACACTGACTTCTACTCTTGCCCTCCAGTTTTCAAGGCACTGCTCTATATATACTGACTGATGGTTGTTGCTGTATCATGAGTGCACAAAGCACTATCAGGGGATCTAGGAGAAGAACCCTTGTGATGCTATTTACTTGATTAAAAACACCAAAACACACCACTGTATCTATATTGAAAAATGTCTTTTTTCTTATTAACACAGAGCTTCAATTTTTCTGCAGCAGACAAAATCAGTGATAAAGTCTCTGCCCCTGATCTGAGTTGTTCCCTCACATCCTGATTGTCCTTATTTTTGCTACCCACTGTCCTTGGAACAAAGCTGGGTAGCAGTTGTAGCTGCTTTCATCCAAGTATGGGTTTGTGGGTTTTTTTCCCTCACCTAACATAACATATGTAAGGACACAAATCTGAGTTCTGGTTACCCTCAGAGTGGAATGCAGGATCTGATTGTGCCCAGGTCATGATGATGGGGGTGTGGGCTCTACCTGTGCTTGTACCAAGTGTGCCAGCATCCCCTCCAACCTTGTCCACTTTCTATTTGCTCTTAGGGAGTCTGAGCATGTCATGGATGCAGATCCTTTCCCCACTAAGGCTGGCTGTGCTCCTGCCACAGGAAAAGACCAAATGGTAAAGATGGATGCCAGGAATTCATACAGATAATATGGAGTAACAGGAGCCTTGGGGAAGGAGGAGGAGGTGGAGCAAAGAATATAAGAGGCAGTGTGGTTTGCCTCAATGAACATACTTGATGAGACAGCAGAGCTGTTAAAAAGGAGGAAATGGATTCAGCTTATTCTCCTCCTCTGAAGAGCAGAGGAACCCAACATTTCAGAGTTAAACCACAACCTGGATGTTTCTGCAGTGTGTCCCACTGGAGTATCTCCCATTATACCACAACTGTTACACCATGAGAAGCTGCTTGCAGGGGCTTGTGGCATTTCTGCCCTGTCTGTGGCAAGGTCAGCCAAACCACTCTGAGGGATTACTAGAGCTGTGCTCATGGTGCAGCTCAGCTCCCAGAAAGCCAAGGGAGATGGGGGATGAAGGGACTTGGGCTGGTGAGACACTGTGCCAGTTACCTCCCAGCTGTATGGGAACAATGGAGCTTGGCTACATCCCCTACAAAAACAATGGCTGCAAACACCTGTTTTGCAGATTCCAAGGGATACCTCTAAAAGCTGTGTGAAAATTACCTAAGAAAAGCCACTTTACTGCCAGCAGGCTATGCTGGGCTGTGGAAGGGTCTGGACAGTGCTCAAGTGCTCACAAATGGATTAAATCTAAGCTGGCTGCTCAAAAACTTTTGTCAATAGGTGTCACTGCTCTGCTCTTCCCCTCTCAGGTCACACTTCTTTCCATCAGCAGCTGGGAAACAACCACATCTCCAAGCAGGAGTCACTAATTTCACAGGTGCACACCTGTACTCATCCTTATTCTCTCCCATACCATTTTCCTGAAGAAGTTTCTAAATCTCACCAGCAGCACATTCACTACCATCCCTCTCTGAAAGCTAGCATGCAGCTTACTGCAGAAGAAACCAAGGCTTTCCAGCTTGTATCTGGAAGACAAGGAGGAACAGTGGGTGTGGAAATTTAATTTGCTGAATTTCTTGCTGCCATGAAGAGCCTGGCTGCTTTCCATGGTCTCAACAACCAAACACAGAGCAGGGAGTGATGCAGCACATTCCACCAACACTGCAGATGCTTACAAATAAAACCTGATGAAGTCCTGGGATGATTTGTGTCTATTCAGGTTTTGGGAATTAATGAGAACAAGGAAACTCATCTGTCAGATGTGTTGCATACACAGGTTCTTTGACCTACAACTCCTGTTCTACTTAATATATGGTAATCCATGCAACTTCCCCAATCATCAGTAAATACCCAGCATTCATGCAGATTCTTCTGTCACTTCAAGTGAGGTCCCCAGTAAAAACTGTCACCTGTCTAGTAGCATGCAAAGCATGCAATCCCATGGGAATAGGGGGGTGCAGACCCCTTGAACACCAGTAAGAAATACACTGGTGTACTGAAGCTTGCATGGGAAAAACAGAAATACTCTGAAAGAAAATATTCAACTATGAATATTGTTGTTTATGGTGGTTTGCAGCACTATCTGATACTATCACACAGAGATATACCAAAGCTCTTTACAGAGAGGGTGGTGAGGTGCTGGAAGGGGCTGCCCAGAGAGGTGGTGGATGTCCCATCCCTGGGGGTGTTCAAGGCCAGGTTGGATGGGGCCCTGGGCAACCTTGTGTAGATCCAGGCCTGGAGGCCTGGGGGTGTTCAAGGCCAGGTTGGATGGGGCCCTGGGCAACCTTGTGTAGCTCCAGGCCTGGAGGTTGGTGGCCCTGCCTGTGGCAGGGGGGTTGGAGCTCTGTGATCCTTGGGGTCCCTTCCAACCCAGACCATTCTATGTTTCTATGAAAGCTGCTCTAGCAAAGTCTGACCATGCTGTTCCAAGTGCAGAGGAGCTGTATGGTGAAGCACACAGTGATGGATTACTTACAAGCCTTCGTGACACCCATCAGTATGGGTAAGGGGTCACAGTAGAAAGAGAGCGGGGGAACTACTGTGATAAAAGCAGCCAAGGCAGAACTAAGCTCTAAACCAGTCTGTGGTACCTGAAGTAGCATCATACTTTTCCTGGTGGATTATGTGTTCACAGGACCTCAGAATCACAGAAGGCAGGGGCTTGCAGGGACCTCTGGAGATAATGTGGCCCCACCCCCTGATAGAGCAGGATCACCTAGAGCAGGTTGCACAGGATCGTGCCTAGGCAGGTATTGAATCTCTCCAGAGAAGGAGACTCCACCGTCTCTCTGGGCAGCCTGTCCCAGAGCTCTGTCACCCTTAGAGTAAGTAAGTTTTTCCCCATATTCAGCTGGAACTCCCTGTGTTCCAGTTTGTGCCCATTGTCCCTTGTCCCAGCACCAGGAACCTGCCCTTCAGGAATTTTTAAGTGTTCATGAGATGCTCTGTCAGTCATCTTTTCTCCAGGCTGAACAGACCTAGCACTCTCAGCCTTTCCTCATGAGAGAGATGCCCCAGTCCCCTCATCATCCCTGTAGCCCTCCACTGCGCTCTTTCCAGTAGTTTCTGGTCTGCCTTGGAACTAGGGAGCCCAGAGCTGGACACAGAAGTCCAGGTGTGGCCTCATAAGGGCAGAGCAGAGTGAGGAGAACTGCCCTCAACAAACTGGCCATGCTTTTTTGATGCAGCCCAGGTATCATTGGCCTTCTTGGCCACGAGGACACACTGCTGGTCCACCCATGACCCCCAGGTTCTTCTCCACAGAGCTGCTTCCCAGCAGGTCAGCCCCTGACCTCTGCTGGTGCCTGGGGTTATTCCTCCCAAGGCACAGACTCTACACTTGCCCTTATTGAATCTCATTTGTCTCCTCTTCAACCAATTCTGTCACCTGTCCAGGTCTCACTGAATGGCAGTGCAGCCTTCTGGTGTGTCAGCCACTGCTCCCAGTTTGGTGTCATCAGCACATCTGCCGAGGGTACACTCTGCCCCTTGTCCTGGTCACTGCTACATGCTGAACAAGCCCCTGGGGCACACCACTGGCTACAGGCCTCCAACTGGACTGTGCCACTTACCAACCTCTGAGCTCTGCCATCCAGCCAGTTCTCAACCCACCTCACGTCCCCTTATCCAACCCACACCTCCTGAGCTTGCCCAGGGGGATGTTATGGGAGATGGTGTCAGAAGCCTTGCTGAAGTCATGGTAGACACCACCCACTGCTCTCCCTTCATCCACCCAGCTGGCCATGCCACCACAGAAGGCTACCAGATTGGTCAGACATGATTTCCCCTTGGTGCATCCATGTTGACCATTCACAATAACCTTCTGCCCCCAGATGCTTACTAATAACGCCCAGAATAAGCTCTGGCATGAGGCCACATAGAACATGCAAGGCAGCCATATCATACCCCTGACTCTGACCAGGCTGGGCTGTCTGTGCCTCCTGTGGGCTGCTCTGCCACTGTTCCTGGGCTCAGCTGTTATTGCATCACACCAGAGGGTGGGGTGCCACACAGCACAGTTTGGGCCTGCCAGCTCTGTGAAGGGCCATCGCTGCTCCCGCAGAGCATTTCGCAGTGGGTGAAAGGCAAGGAACCTTGCCCCTCCTAAGGCTATTAGGGACTGCAGCTTAGAGCTGAGTGCTTTTCCAGTCCTTTACCTTGTTCGTGCCATCACGTTGTTCTTCTTGGGCTGCTGGTTAACTGGGCTTCCCATGTTGCCGTTCTTCAGGGAGCCCTTCCGAGCCAGCTCCCTCTGCTTCTCTGTACATGGAATACAAAGGGGAAAAGCAAAATTAGGGCAACAGCCTGGCTGGCCATGCTACAGCTGCAGAAGAACAGATTTGACAGTGGCAAAAGGCATAGCAGAAATAATAGCAAAGGACATGAGCTCTCCATCTCCCAAGGAGAGACACCACAATGGCTGGACGAGCTGTGTCCCATTGTCTCCACGGTCACCAGGAGCTAAAACTAATGTACCTTGACTCACAGCATCTTGTTGACAATGCCACACTAAGATAGTCATGGATGGGGAGAAAAAGGGCAGAGACTTTGTATCTATCTGCACATGGCTGCTGCACAGACCCTAAAACTGTGCTTTGTGCTGGGCAATGGAATTCATCCTGCTATCTCTTCTCCTCCTATTGAGGCTGCCACTGAGGGACCCAGTGGGGATAGAAAAGTGTCTCCATCAAAGCAGAACCATCATTTAGTGTTAGTCCAGCCTTGCTTGACACCAGCCTGAATTAATGCTGTTTCCCTAGATGATAACTCACCAGACCAACACACCCTACATCAGACAGTACTGCTGCCTTCTCTGCTTCTCCTCCTGGCAGTCTGTGATGTCCCCATGTGTACCTCTCTTTTACTTCAGATTGATCCTTGGGAGCTTGCCTTATTTTAATTTTTTAAGAAGTTAAACATTTTGCAGCTGTACCTTTTAAACAGCACATTGTTTGCTTAAATTTTCAGAGCGTGTTCTACTCGCTGCTGAAAATGTACCTTAAAACACGTACAGTAGGTCAAGCTTTCTTTGTGTATTCAGTGCAAGAGGGGATTTAAATTAACTTCTCCTTTAGGAGAGACTATTTCTCATTTAATAACTTCTCACCACGGGATCACAACTAGAATCCAGCTCCTGAAGCTAGGCCTTCTGCAGGCATGCAGTGTCTGTGTTGTATTAACAGGGCCCTGCCTCCAGCAGGTATAGGAACCCAAGGACGATGGATTTTCATATAAACTGATACTCAGTTTCCTAACTTAAAGTCCTTCCTTGTTTTTTGTGGGAAATCAGTTGGTTTGAGTTAGCAACTAGCCACAAAAGTTGGCCCCAATCTCATTGTGCAAAGCCAGGCAAGGCTTGTAGGGGAAAGCTGAGTGTGGGGCCGGTAAGGCAGGAGAGGGACCCATTAAAAACCTTCTCCAGAGTGTGAGAAATGTTGGGAACTATTTTTGTGTCCTGCCTGAATAATAAGGGTTTACCAGACTGCTTGCTGGGGAACCTGAATAGTGAATTCGTTTTGCTTCTGCTTCCCCTGTGGTGTGTGAAATGTGCTGATGTATTTTTTTCTCTTGGAGGTTTTATTCCCCTTGGAGAGAAACGCATTTGTCCCCACTCATCATGGAGAAGTGGCGTGCCTATGAGTGTGTACAAGTGCAAGGTGGGCCAGGTCTGCCTCTTCCACACATGTCAGTGCAGGGGAACACATCCCAGGGCTGCCTTTTTGGTGGGATAAATAAGCAGATGCCTAGAGATCACGAAGATGAGTACCGCTGGGGAAAACAGCAGAGAAGAGCACCTAGTCCTACAAACCATGCCCAGCCCTGCTCCATTTGACAGCAGAGGTGAATAAATGCTCATTGACCTTGGCAGGAAAAGGATTGGATTAATAACTCTCTCTGGCACGAGCAACAAAGACACTGATACAGGATCGAAGTCAAAACCTTGAATCAGAGTAATTTCTCAGGGCTGGAATGTGCAAATCTGCCTCCAGAATAAAAGGCTGGTTTTTTTTTTTTTTTTTTTTTTTCAGGCCAGGGGAATTTTGGTTTTTNGTGAATTTGGCTATTCAGACACAGAGGGATAAAGTGGGGTTTTATGAAGGCAAATGTTTTTGCAGCCCTAAATACACCCCAGCTTCCTCCTGTCTGCACCAGGCTCTGCAGCGCTGACCACAGGCACAGCACTGAGACAACTGCCAGTGCTTTCAAAAGCTGAATAACTCACACCAGGCACCTGACTCAGAAGCAAGGTTACAGGTTTTATTTTCTGCTAAGGCAGCTAAGGCCTGCCTGAGCCTTTCAAACAGGCTGGTGCACTCTGCTTTCTATCAATTCCTTGTTAAAAGTGCTAATAGGCCTCTCCAACTCAGATCACTCACTCAGCTGATGAATCATAGAATCATAGAATGGTCTGGGTTGGAAGGGACCCCAAGGATCACAGAACTCCAACCCCCTGCCACAGACAGGGCCACCAACCTTCAGGCCTGGATCTACACAAGGTTGCCCAGGGCCCCATCCAACCTGGCCTTGAACACCTCCAGGGACGGGGCATCCACTACTTCTCTGGGCAGCCTGTTCCAGCCCCTCACCTCTCTCTCTGTAAAGAACTTCCCCCTAATATCTAATCTAAACCTTCCTTCCTTCCTTTAGCTTTAATCCATTCCCCCTTGAATCTAGGCTTTCACTAATTGTCTTTTTCCTCCAGTACTTCATGACTACTTCTATGCTATTAACAAGTCCTACTGCAATGCAAGGGTCTGAAGAACATGAGATTTCCTATTTAACCCTATCACTTACTTAGTGGCTTGGAATAACAATTCCAATGCAATGAAAGTGTGGTAGGGACACCCATACCTGTGTCCCCAGCCAAATGTATTAAGTCTGAATCCACAGTTCATCTCCTTCTGGGATGCTGTGAATCCTGAGTCCCTGGTAGCCAAAATGTGATGGCTTCCAGGGAAAAAGAGAGGTCTATTCAGCCCTTGTGTGTTAGGACAAGTACTTGAAAGGTGGTGGTGAAGTTCATGAGTCACATGAAGCTCTGAGGCAAGGAAACCTAGTATTTGAACAGTATGATGAACTACTTCCATCATCACTCAAGGGAGCTTTAGGATGCCAATCTGTAGCAGGAATTCTGGGCTATCAATTGCAGCCTTGCACAACAACCATCAGGTCCACCAGTGTGGGGGAAGAAGGTTTCCAGTGCCTGTTTTTGGTGTGGTGCCTCCACGCTGTGTAGCAGTTGGAGGAGGTAGTGAGCTCTTTCCCTGGCTTCCAGCTCACCTGTCTTTTGCCTCCAGATATTTATTTGAAGGCCAGGATGCCAAACTGTACCCAAGTTCTTTTTAGAAATGTGACTGATCCAGGCACTTCTGAAGACGTTACTTGCAGCATTCCACACTTTCACAAATCCTTGTAATTTCACAGATTAAAGTAGTTCTTGCATCTCATACTCTTCCACCAGACATGCAGCCAGCACAGCAAAGACAAGGTGAGGAAGGAACCACAGCCTAAGAAAATGGCATTTTTTCTATGACATCTGCCCCATCTTGGCTGATGCTGCACCCAGGTGACCATGAATCCCAAGAACACAACCCTCCCATGGCCCAACTGTGTTAACCTGTGTGTAAAACCTGGCAACTACATGCCTGGGCAATTCTTGGGGAATGAAAAGCTATGATGCTCTTTCCTTCTGAATCATCCCAGGCTCTCTGATATGGTAGTCAAATACTCTCCACTGGACTTTGATGAGACCTGTCCCTGCTGTCTCAAGGCTGCTGCTTAGCTTGAGACACTGAGGGCATGGTCCCACCAGAGGGGATTGGTAAAGCTTGTCCTCAGCATTGAGTGATTTCTGATGCTGGCTGTGAGAAGGGTTTCCATGTCCCTGACTGCCTGTGCTGCCTGCAGAGCTCCAGCATGTGCAATGAACTTCCAGGAAGGCAACACAGCCTGATGGAAAATCGATGCTGACCCTAGAAAACTGCCTAATTGTGGGAAACCCTTGGTCACCAGAAGAATGAAGAAGGGTTATCCAGCAATCCTGCCACATACAGGTAAGACAGGACACAGAGGAACAAACATAAAACTAGAAGACTGTCATTTCCAGCCATGGGTTATTCTGTGTCTGGTGAGTTTGCTGTTAGATGATCAATGAAAAGCTAATACAGCAGAGGTACAGGGAAGGACAGAGCCTTGGAGATGGGGAAGCCAGAATGAAACAGGGCTGCTCTTCAGCTAGTTCAGAGAGATCCCTAATTACTGTCAGTAAAAGAACAGTGTGACAGCAAAGCTCCAAAGATGCTCTTTACATGGCATTTACAAGTCCTTGAAGTAAGTTACTTCGCTTTCATTTCACCTGGCTGTTTTACTTCTTACCATTGCACCTAGCAAAATACTCACATCCATGGGTTGCCACCCCCTTCCCATGAGGTGGTTAGGGGTGAGTACAGGGGTGATGGCTTGGCAGTCACCAGCAGTTTGGGCTAAGGGGTTGGTGCAGCTGTGGGACAGATAGCTTTAACCACATCCAGGCTCCTGATGGCTTTTCACTCCTTTTCCAGATAGACACTTCCTTGAAGAAGCAGGATAGAGCAGAGCAGGTTGGGAAACACATGAAGCAGCCTGCATGTGTTTCTGACATTAAGAAGGACGCTCAATTAGGAGCCTGAATATCCTGTCTGATCATGAGCAGGGTTGCTGTGTTGGGTAGTGTATTCAGTTTGCATGGCAAGGTTTTGATAGTGGGGGGTCTGCAGGGGTGGCTTCTGTGAGAAGCTGCCAGAAGCTTCCCCCAGTTTGATAGAGACCATATCTCCCAGGTTCAAGATGGACCCACTGCTGGCAAAAGCTGAGCCCATCAGTGATGGTAGTAGCATCTCTGGGATAATATAGTTAAGAATGGGAAAAAACTGCTGTGCATCAGCAACTGCAGCCAGAGAGATGAGTGAGAAGCTGTGAGAGGAACAACTCTGCAGGCACAGAATCACAGAATAACAGGGGTTGGAAGGGACCTCAAAAGATCATTTAGTCCAATCCCCCTGCCAGAGTAGGATCACC
>VZTU01000632.1:5743-17084 GCA_013400835.1 Zapornia atra
GCCAAACATGGGGCAGTGGGATGGTGGGGGAAGGAGACAACGTGTCCCTCTTCGGTCTCCCAAAATAACACGAGGGGACGTTCCTGGTGGGAGAGGATGGCAGTGCCCCATGGAGACAAGGGGTCTGCCCCAGCTCCAGGTTCACCCCAGGTCCTCAGGTTTACCCCCAGAATTCCCTGTCACTGCCCATCGCCTCCCCCTCTCCATGCCAAACCCCAAAAGGGTCTTGGGGGGGGGCTCATTTACCCCTCCTCCCCCTGCAGCAGCTCAGGGCATTTGCTCCCCCCAAGTGAGTCCCTCTCATCAGGCACAAAGCCCTCGCCTTGCTCAAGAGGAAGCGAAACAGCCGTTAACTGGCAGCCACATGCAGCGCCCCCCCCCTTTGGCACAGCTCGGGGTGGGGGTGTGGGGGTAGCTGTGCCATGCACCAAAACCTGTGGCAGCTGTTTGGGGTTTTGGGGGGTTCTATTTTAACCCCTCGGTATCCCCAGGATGCTGTGTGTCCCTGCCCCCAGGTTGGGTGACCCCCCCCCCGGGTTCCAGATGATGGCCAAAGCCAGAGGATTTGGGGAGCTCGTTGGTCCCCAGTTCCCTTGATGGGGCATTTTTGGTGTTCCCCCCACCTCAAGCTCAGAGCTGCCTCTTGCTGTCAACAAGCAAAGGGAGCAAACAGCAGAGGCCCTGCCCCGGAGCTGCTCACCCCTCCCGCTTCTCTCAGGGTCCCCATTTGCTTCAGAGGCACCTCCCAGCCCCAGGGGGGGCAGGATCTGACCCTGTGGGTACAGTTAACTCCAGGGGCTAACCAGGCTCAAGAAGGGCTGTTTGGAGGGGGTGTCTGGCTGCTAGCAAATCCTGCAGGGCATTGCCAGTGCAGGGTGGCTCATGGGTGGGTTTCAGGAGCTGCTGGGGGGTGGAGGGGAGGGGGGACACACAGCCCCTTGCCATCACTTGGTGGCAGACAAAGCAGCGTCCTTCGTGCAGAGGTGCCTAGAGCATCCCCCATTCCCAGCACTGAGCCCAGAGGTTTGTCCATCGAGGTGGGGGGGGGTTGAACCCATGGCCCCCCNNNNCCCCCCCCCCCCCCCCGGGGACAAAAGACCCTGAGGGCAGCTCCCACCCCCACCAGTAATTCCTCCCCTGGGCCCTAATCCCCTTCTGTCACAGTGGCCAAATCCCATTAACCCTGTAACGATCCATCTCCCTCCCTCCTCCCAGCCCAGCCCGTGCCCCAACAGAGCTGGCAGCCGGTGAGGACCCTCCATAGGGTGCCTCAGGGACAGGTGCTGCAGGGATGGTGTCATCAGGGCTGGAGAGGAGCACCCCTGTCCTTTGGTGGGGTTCACTCCCAACAGGAAGGGCGTTCTGAGAGCTGGGTGGTGCTCCCAGGCAAGGTGTAACTGTTCGGAGAGGTGCAGCAGCTGTCACACCCACACGGGCCCGATTCAGCCCCCCAAGACCTGATATCCCTTTGCAGGGGGTTCACCAGGAGCCTCTGAGCTCTGTTGCACATGAGGAAGATGCTCTGGTCATCCTCCAACGCAGCACTTGGGTAGCTGGGGGTGGGGAGGATGCTCTCCGACTCGGCCGTGCTCCCAAGGCCACCTACAGCTTCTCCCATGACCTGTTTTGAAAATCATAATAATAATAATGATAATTTTAAAAAAAAAGGCTCAGGGCAGAGGTACAGCAGCAGCTACTGGACGGCCCCAGTGAACCCCCCTCTTCCTCCCCCCCCCAGGAACAGGGTGCAGCCAAATAAAGAGCTGAGCTGTTTGTGTTTGCAGCCGTTGCCCGTGCAGTGACAGGGGTGAACTCAAGCTGCAAGTTCAGGAGGGGAAAGCAGATATTTCAGAGCTGGTCAGAGCTCATGGGCCAGAAGGGAGGAGCAGTGTGAGGGGAACTGGGAAAGGGGTTTGGTTGGATGCACCAGGGATGGGGTAGTGGGGAGATGCTGCCTTTCTGGCATAGACTGGGTGGGGGAAGGAGCATGTAAATGGTGGATGGTCCTTAAATTGAGTGGAGGGGGAGGCTGAGCCTGAGGGACGGGGTTTGGTGCAGCCAGGGGATGGCTGAGGGTTGTGTGTTGACTGTCAGCAGCTGCTCTGAGACCAGAGCTAATACATAGCTTTGGACTTTGCCAAATTGTCCAAGGGGCAACGAAGGATGAGGGCAAGTGACCTGTGTAGGTGGAGAGTGGCTGTGAACCAGCACAGTGCCCAGGGCTGGGGCTCTGCTCCTGCACAAGCTCCAGCTCTCAGGGCTGTGATTTCTGGGTGTGATTTCTACTGATCTAGTCCCAGTTCAGAGGGACGAGACCTCACTGAGCAACCCCCTCCCTGTTGAGCTCAGCTCTTCCTGCTGTACTATGCTCCCAGCACACCGGGCTCGGAGATGTCACAGGAAGGGTGAGGAGCCCAGTGGCATCACCAACAAGGCTGCAAAACCATCCCCAACACCGGTGCAGAGCTCAGCACGTCCCTCCAGCCTGGATAACCCACCCTGGGTGGCACCTCATCCCTATTTAAACACACACACACCCCCCTCTCCTGGGATGTTATTAAGGACAGGGCTGTTAAATGGCTTCATGTCCCTTGAGCACGCTCATCCCTGTCACCACCCTGCGTGGCACACGTTTGGCTGTGGTCATGGGGTTCCTCTTTACCCCGCAGCATCCCAGCCCTTTACATTTTGAATTCCACCTTTGCTGTGCTATTTTCCACAATAACATTTCCCAACACACACCCAATTAGTCCACTACCACCACCAAAGAGCTAAAAATAGGAGAAAGGCATTTTCTGCCTCTCCCCCACCAGCCACTGCTGGGGAGCACGGGGATGGCGCCGGCAGCGGGAGCCTCCGAGGTGTTTGTGGAGAGCGTTTGGAGAGGATCACACCTCCCCTTTCCTTTCCCAGCCCTGGATCTTTAAATATCTGGCCCAAATCCACACGAGCCTGGAGCTGCTTAACTCTTTCTTCACACTCAAATCAAAAGGAAATTGGGCACCTAAACGGGGCTGGCTGAGGAAACGGGGTGTCAAACTGACCTCGGAGCTCCTGCTTGTGCCGGGGTGGGAAGCACTGAGTGGGCAGGAGTAATGCAGACGTGGTGGGGGGACAGGATGGTGGGGACAGGATGGTGGGGCCCTCCTGCATCCCATGGGAACCAAGAGGTCCCCATGGGGCTCATGGTACCTGTTGGCTGCATCCCACTTGGATTCTCTTGTGCCCTCAGGGTATCCACGAGACCTGTGTGGTGGGAAAGCCCCAGACCCACGCTGCTCTCCCCAGACTGGTGTCTTTCCCCTCAAGAGAGATGCACACCCCAAAAAAGTGATGAGCTGCCCCACAAAAAACAATGGAATACTCCCCAAAGTGAGGCACTGCCCGCCCCCCCAACCCAACATCTCCCAAAAACATCTGGTTGGACTTTGCACCTGAAGATGCTCAGCACAGTGCAGTCACCACAGGAGTCACCACGAGGAGGTTTGGGGGGCACAGGGAAGGGGATGGGAACACCAGGAAGGCCCTGACCAGATGCTGATCCCAGCCCCGCACCAAGGCCCTCATGATTCAGATGAAGCTGAGCCCAAGGAAGGTGGGTCAGAGCAGGAGAAGGGGCAGATTCCTGCCTCAGGATGCTGGGGAGGTGGTGGCTGCTCCTGCCACAGGCCAGGGGTTGGAATGGAGCGGAGCGGCTCAGCCCGGCTGGAGATGGATGAGTCAGAGATTTCAGGCACAATAGGAAGAGCCGGCTCAGCAGGGCCAGGCTGGGACAGGGCAGGGCTGGGACAGGGCCTGAGGCTGCTGGGACAGGACCTGGAGGCTGTTGGGAGCTGCATCACTTCAAACAAAAGCTGCTCTGGGCCAAGGCACACAAAGAGCAGGAAGAAACGGGGCCTTTGCCCATCAACAGGAGAAGGAAAGGGGTGAACTCACAGCATCAAGCATGGAGAGAGCCATGCCAGACCTGCCACCACACAGAGCTCCCTGAACTTGCCAGCCAGTGCTGGCAGGGTACTGGGGACCCCAGCCCAGCACAGCAAGAAGCGTGTCCAGCTGCTGCTTCCACAAGGCATCTCCATGTCCCTCCTGCCCTCTGCCATCTCCTCCCTTCCACAGCCCTGTTCTGCAGAAAGCAGCTGGTTTTGGTGGTGTGTTTCTCTCCAGGCAGGGCAAACTGGGATCCTGCGCTCATTCTCTCCCCTCCACCTCCTGAGGACCTTGGAGGCAGAAGACGAGCGACGCTGGGGATGGGGGTCCCTGTACATCATCTCCTGCTGCAGAGGGGGGGAGTTACAGCGTTGCTGTGCCCTTGGCAGACACGTGAGGATCAGGAAATGGCCCAACAGCCACGATCTGGGGCATCTGCTCCCTGTAAATGAGCCAGAGGCAGTTGAACGGAGCCACTTGCCCATTTCCTGAGGACACACTGCAATCCCCAGGGGCAGGAGTGGATCCACTGTTAATAAAAAGCCTTTTCTACCACCACCTCTTAACGTGACAAGCAAGAGCCACGAGTTCCTGACAGGCAAATCCAGTTGTCCAGGATTACGTGTCACAGTAAACGATTCTACAGCTGCAGAGAACAGACTTTCCCAGAGCCACCAGCCGGGGGGACGCGTGGGGGCAGATCCTGACCCCACACAGTCCCAGGGGGCTCTGCTGGGGGATGCACAGGAATCGTGTGTGGATCACCAGATGGGATGCTGGCACATGCTGTGCTAGCTGCCCCATGTCCCACACTCTTCCTAGCAAAGAAAAGAATCAACCACAGGGCTCTGAGGGTGAATTTTCCGAGGTGCTGTGGGGTTCTGTGCTGTGTCATGCTGTTTATTGGGACAAGAAGCAATCAGCAATTTCTGGGGCTGGTGCTGAGCAGACATTAAACACTGTGCTCTACCCCTGACTGTGTTCAGGTGTCCTGCTCATCACCTGGGTGGTGGGCACCCAGCTCTGAGCCCAGGCTTCAGTGCTCCCGTGGCAGCTGGCTCGGAGGTGGCTGCGCACCCATCAGAGCCATGGGAGAGATGAGCTGTCCCCCATGGAGAATGCTGGTGCCCCTTTGGGCTGGTATGGTGTTGGCAGGGTGGGAGTTAATTCTCAGGGGTGTCCCAGGGATGAGGCAGAGGGCAATACAGGCAAAGCCACACACAGGCACTGCCAGGCACCTCAGCCTGGCCAAACCTCCCCGAGCCCCCATGTTACAGGAGCAGCACCAACACACACTGCCCCTGAGGGGACAGTCAGGACACAAATCCAGTGGGGAGCAACAGGAAGGCAATGGGAAGCAGGACCAGTGTCTCCCTCATGCCCTGTTTTCCACAAGGCCCCATACTTGCCCCTGGTTAAGAGTGGTCATCCCCACACCATAGCAGCCACCAGCCCTACAGCCGCCCCTTCCCCTGCCACCGCAGAGCTCAGCCCCAGTGGGATGATCCTGACCCCCTTTTCCTCCCCAAAAAGCAGCTGTTTCATCTGGCAGCACCAGGAACAAGATGCAGAGAGGTGGCAGCCACCATGCAGGTGACCCCCCCCTCCCCAACTCCCCTGCTTGGCAGTGGTTTCCTCTTCACAGAGGCCGAGCAGCAGAAGCAGTTGGGTTTTACATGCCCCCTCGCAGCGGGTGCAGGTGGTGATGGGGGGAGGGCATGGAGGGGGGGTACAGTGACAGGACCAGGCTTCCCCCTCCCCAACACCAGTGACAACTGGAGCGTTGCAGGCGTGAAGCTGAGGGCAGGAAGGAGCAGCAGGCAGCTGCACAAGGGGGAAAGAAAAGCACAGCTTCCTCCCTTCTTTCTTCTGAGAGCTCGGAGCCTGTGTGCAAGAGGAAGCACTGGTATCACACACCCCACAGATAAGACACAGTTATTCCATCAGCACCAAAGCCCTGCCAAACGCTGCTCCCTGCTCCTGGGGTGGGAGGTGCTGCACAGCTCTCCCAGCACCCTTGGAGTACACCTTCAGACAGCGCTCCTGCAACGAGTGTTTCCATCAGGGAAGCCATGCTGGCACCAACCCCCCAGTAAATCTCTTCCTGCAAGCCACTGGTTCATTAAGCAGCTCTTTTCCTAATGGTTCCAACAAATGATACTCTGGCTTTGCTGTGCTACTCCTCACTGTGGTGCCCTGCAAGCCAGGAGAGTGTTTGATGAAGTGTGAAGTTCACAAGGAATACTCTCACTGGAGATAAAGGCAGCCCGAGCTCCCAGCAGGCCCCAGAACTGCCTGGGTGCTGGCAAACACGGCTGCCCCAAGCCCAACAGGTGAGGTTTGGGGCAAACCCAGCAGATTTAGCTTCAATCCTGGAATTTCTGAAGTCATGACCACCCGTGTCACACACAGCCTCAACGAGGTGAGGGATGCCAACCCACAAAGGAACCTGCTCACTGGAATTGGGAGGCATCAGGCTTTAATGCTGTGGATCTTTACACCAGAACAGCAGAGGGGGAAATCAACAGGAAGGGAGAATTACCCCAGGGACCATCTGGGGGGTTCTATCTGCACAGTACCGACGCACCACCAAAGGAGAGTTGGGGACCTCTGTGATGCTGGAGTGACACAGCTGGAAACCCCCCCACACCAGAGACACACCTCAAGCACAGAGGTTTGATGGATTAGCTTTGCAGGGCCATGTCAGTGAGCCCACTCAGAGTCTTCTCCTCACAGCCTCCGGTGCAGTGCCCTCAGATCTACTCTGGGAGCACTCAGAAAAACCACCCTCTTGCTCCAAGCCAAGAGGGGAGGGGTGTAGGCACCCCAGCACTGCTCCAGGGGAAGCTCTGGTTCCCTTTCCTGCCTTCCTCCTCCTCACCGCAGACACCGACGGCTCACGTCCGTCCTCTCCGAGGTGCTATCAGTGGATCTAGTCTGACGAGCCCACTTCTGGTGCCAAGTCCAGCATGGAGAAGCCCTTCTGCACATGAGTCACAAACCACACTGGAGACAAGTTCTTCTGTGGTGTTATTCTATCCCCTCTCCTCCTCCAGAGCTCTTGCCAGCTGCCAGAGGACAGATAACTGTGGTTGAAGATCTCACGATGGAAAATTCTGTGAAGAGATTTAAAAAGAACCCATAAACCCACCAGATATTTATTAACCAAAACCAGATCGAACCAACCCTGAGAGGAGACAAGTACCACCTCTACAGCCTGCTTTTGGGGAGAGGGCTGTACAGCAGAGCACACAGGACTAAAAGCAGCAGCAGGAAGATGATTTTTACTACTTTGGTGCCTCAAAATTGGAATTTTGCTTCTGCTTCCTCACTGGAGTGCAGTGGAGGTGCCTCAAAATTCCAAATTGGAATTTTGAGGCACCTCCACTGCACTCCAGTAAGGAAGCAGAAGATGAAGCCAGCGTGCAGCTCAAAGATGGTCCTGGGGAAGACCAGATCTGGGGCCCCCAATACAAGAAAGATGTGGAACTGTTGGAGAGGGGTCAGAGAAGCCACGAGGATGCTCAGAGGGCTGGAGCAGCTCCCCTACAAAGAGAGGCTGAGGGAGCTGGGCTGGGTCAGCCTGGAGAAGAGAAGGCTGTGTGGGGACCTCACTGCAGCCTGCCAGTCCCTGAAGGGAGCTTATAAGCAGGAGGGGATTCAACTTTTTAATAGGGTAGATAATGGCAGGACAAGGGGGATGGATTAAAACTAAAGGAAGGAAGGTTTAAATTAGATATTAGGGGGAAGTTTTTTACAGAGAGAGTGGTGAGGGGCTGGAACAGGCTGCCCAGAGAGGAGGTGGGTGCTCCATCCCTGGGGGTGTTCAAGGCCAGGTTGGCTGGGGCCCTGGGCAACCTTGTGTAGCTCCAGGCCTGGAGGTTGGTGGCCCTGCCTGTGGCAGGGGGTTGGAGCTCTGTGATCCTTGGGGTCCCTCCCAACCCAGCCCAGTCTGTGATTCTACGATTCTCTAAGACAAAGGCTGGCAGTTTTGGAACAAAGGAGCTCCTTTGTTTGCAGGGTTCTGGTCTGTAGTTTCACAGGGTCCCTAATGGTATTTCACAGTCGGTTTAGAGTGTCACCCCTGGAACGCTTGTGCTGTGCCAAGTAAACAGCAGCTCTGTGAACTGCTGGCAGCCAGTTGCTGTGCCAGTGGAATCAACCTACCGCTCGTTTCCTGTGGATACTCAGGACGTGAATGTCTGCGCTGCGATACTCCTCGTCCTGCTGGTCCAGGGGGATCCTTTCCAGCTCAAAGTCCACCTGAAGCAGCTGGTTATGAGAAAACACACCAACCAACCCCAATTACACTCACTCTCCTTTTGAACTGTGTGTTCAGCTAAAAGAAGTCCCACAATATACCCAGATGAGGGCAAGAAGCCTCAGGAGGCTGGAATCACCACGCTCACTAACAGCCTCTACACACATACAAGCTGTTTCTCTCCCCCCCTCACCCCACACAGCATATTTACCCTCATTTCAACCACTCCTGTGCCAATTCAAACTTACAGATACATTTAAGACACAGGTATCTTTAAGAAAATGCTGAAAGTTTGTGATAAAATGGTTTTCCTTCCTCCAATGTGCAAAGCACTAAAGCCAAACCACAGCACCTGCCTCTGTCTGCCAATCTTCTTAACTGGGGGGGTAGGAGGGGGGTGAAGAGCAGGAAAAAAACCCAAAAAGAAGCACTGACTCTGCAACGTGCCCAGATTAACTTGGCTGAACCCTGGTAAGCTGAGGAAGGAAATAAATTAAGAGGAAAGCAGGAATGATCCTGAAACACCTACACCTATAGTGTTTATTGCAGGAGTGGCACCTCAGAGGTCATCTCAACTGCTGCTCCCCACAGTCAGGTCCCCACAAGAGTTCAAGGCATGGCTCATTATCAAAGAGGTGCTTTCATTCACGTGTACAAATGGCCCTGGAATCCTTGCCCTACCCTTTGTTTTTTGCACTAGCATTATTATTACTAGGTATAACCCAGTTCTCCTGCATGAGGGCTGCTTTTCAGCCCTCACAGGTGCAGGGTCAAATCCTGCACTGACCATCCTCCCCACTACTTAGGAGGGATTCAGCTGTTACCTCTGTTGTCTTGAAGATGCAGCAGGACTATTTAATCATATCACCTATTAACATGCTCTCAGAAGAGCAGTGGGGGGTTTGCAGAAGCAGCTGTATCCCCTAGCAGAGGGTCCTGAGCTCCTTCCCTCTGCTTTCAGTGGAACATCCTAAAGAAAACAAGACTTTCTTCACCAGAATCATTTGTATTCCTCTCAACAAGCTCTGGTAACATCAAGACAAGCACTGCAAAAAGGCAGCAGCAACCAGCTGCTGATGGCCTGCTCCTCAAAGTGCTCCTGACAGATATTGTTACCTCATGTACAATGACCTTTTCACAGATCTAGATGGTACCACAGGCCAGAGCAGCTTTTAACAGCCTACTCAGGTCTGTCTGCCTGGATTGAAAGCATCAGTACTGCTATGATTAGTAAGGTGAGGAAGGGCAGTTCCACCTTTCAAGCTCAGTTAAGTATCCAAGTTTCTACTGATGAGTTGGGCAGTAACTTCAAGAGTTAACTCCATCCAAAATTTGCTTCCCCATCTAAAGACAAACATGCTTCTCCTGCTGCAAACTACTTGGTGGAGTCAACGTGAATCTGCAGGTGTAGCAACTGCCACTGATGTTCAGCTGATCCAATACACAGACCTCCCACATCCAAGGGGTTTTCCTGCTGTTCAAAGAGCACAGGCTGAAGCTACTTACCTCAAAGTATTTCTTCTCAATTTCAGGATTCTTCCCCATAGTTCTCTGCTCATAACAGCACAAGACACACGTGTCGGGGCCAGTAAGGTCCTTCAGTGTCTTCAGCAAGGGTTCTAAGGACTACCCAAAAGAGGTTAAGTATTTCCCACTTAGATTTCAAGTTCATTTTACTGGTATGATACCCTCTAACTAGAGAAAAGTCTTCACCCAAGAGAGAACTTCCCAGTTTATCTTTCCAGGGAGTTATTTTTAGTACTTTAACTGGGACAAAAAGAACATGGGGGCAAACTGGAGAGCAGAGGAGGAAGGGAGACTGCACAGAAGAGCTTCACAGACTGACCAAGAAAACTGAACTAGCATCGAAGCCACAAACACCCCACCTGCCAAGGGGGCATTTCCTTGAGGCACACAACAACAACCACCTCTGGATGTGATTCAAAGGTGAGAGTTTCCTCAGCCCTTCTCAGAATATAGCTCAGATCCAGACAGTTACGTATGGAAACAGAACCAATGTGCAGGGAGCCAATGTGAGGGGCTGGTAAGGGCACTGGGACATGGTTCTGCAGGTCATTTCCCTTTCCTTGCAAGTGCTGTTAGCTCTCTGTGCATACCCTACAGAGCTCCAGCTGAGGAGACAGGGCAGTCTACAACCACCACTCAGCTGGAACACGCTAGAAAATGGTAGCTCAGGTACTGAGGGACATGGTTTAGCCTAGGACAGGAATGGTTGCACTCTATGATCTTAAAGGTCTTTTCCAACCTTGTAATTCTGTGATTCTGCCTTTTGCTTTCCCATGGGAAGCATAAGAAGCCAGACAGTGTGGATGTACCAACTATTAAATTTAATTTAGCAAGGCATTAATCAGTTCACAACTATCAGTTGTAATGTTTTGCTTAAAACTTCATTCCCAATGTAAAAAAAAAAGGGGGAGGGACAAATGTTAAGTTTGGGTTTTTTTTTAAATGCAGAAAGAGTCTCTAGTCGAATCTCAAAGGGCCTCATGACTGTTAAAAATGCCTTTTTCAATCTTGTTCCACGTGTTCCTCTAAACCATGGGGAGCAAGATGCAAGCCCAGCATTTATTTGAACACTTCTCCCATTAAGCACACCCCCTTCCCAAGGAAGCTTTCTACAGGGGCTTAGCCAAGTCCTCATTTACCTCCTCATAGTAAATGCAATCAGCCATTAGTATATAATCAGGGGGAGGCTGAAACTCTGTTACATCTTCACCCCTAAAAAGAAGCAAGAAAGAAAGGTGAGAACTAGCTTCAGTATTAATGAAACACATGCTACTGCAGCCCTGAACATGAAGTTAACTACTGCATTCTTACACTGCCCTTCCAGAGCAGGGTTTACAAGTATATTTGGCACTTTACGAACCCAAGAAGCCCCGTGAAAGCTGAACAGAGACATTAAAGGATCATACAAACCATTTCAGTACCTTGGCTCGAACTGACCCTGTGACCAGATGTTTGTTGTTCTCTATATTAACCATCAACAGCTCCTGCAGCTCCTCAAGGTCGGTGACCGTCACGTTTGCCCTGGAGAACACACATACACACACACACACACGGTTACTTCACGGAGCGGAGAGGCCAGAGCGCAGCCGAGGGCCGGCGGGGGTCGCCCGGCATAACCCCCCC